>LULA01017971.1:0-11368 GCA_002091835.1 Anopheles maculatus | reverse complement strand
GGAGTTTGTGAAGTGCAGACTGTTGGACGAGGAAATTAAGTGTCAGGCAAAAGACATAGGTCTTGGTGTGCAGAAACGTGAGCCTCGAGAGCCTGCTGCATTCGTCGGAAAGCCATTTAAGAAGAAATGGAAGTGTTTTTCGTGCCATCGAATAGATCACAAAGCGTCGGAATGCCCGGATCGCGACAAGAAGAAAAGTAAGAAAACAATTGCAAACGTCACCGAACAGAACAATGGAAGCACATGTTTCGTTGCTGGAAAAGAATGTTTCCAAAAGAAGATCGTTTGGTTAGCCGATTCGGGTGCTTCGGAGCACATTACAAACGATAGAAGTCTGTTCGACGTGTTAGAACCTCTTAAAGAACCGATAGAGATTGCGAATGCGCTAAATGGAAAGTCCGCTCTGGCGAAGTTTCGTGGTTCTGTGAAAATGATTGCAGCAGTTGGAGGCACGAAGCGTGAATGCACGCTGAAGAATGTCTTGTATGCTCCGGATTTGCGATGTAATTTGTTTTCAATACGTAAAGTGGACATGGCGGGCATGGAGGTTGTTTTCAAGAACGATGGTGTGAAAATCTTTAAAGGCAAAGAAATGGTTGCATGCGGTAAGAGAAGCGGATTGCAATACGTTATGGATTTCTTTGTGAAGGAAGAAAGAGTTTCATCGTTGTACTCATGCGGAAAAATCAAAAGGTGTAATGAACTATGGCATCAACGATTTGGGCACCTGAATGAAAAGAACCTGATGTACATTATGAAGAATAAGACAGTAAAAGGAATAGATACGCGTTTGAATAGTGATACAAAGGAGATATACTGCGAATCGTGCATCGAAGCAAAACAAACACGGAAACCGTTCATCGAAGGAACAGTAAGGAGATCACCGCGTGTGTTGGAGCTGATTCACACTGATGTGTGTGGACCTATTTCGCCGGTGGCTCATGATGGAACACGTTATTATGTGAGCTTCATCGACGACTGGAGCCGGTTCACCATAATATATCGGATGAAGTCGAAACAAGAGGTGCTGAAATGTTTAAAGCTGTACAACGCAATGGTTTCGGCAAAGTTTGAATGCAGGATCTCGCGTCTTCGGTGTGATGGCGGTGGTGAGTACCGTTATGAATCTTTTTGTAATTTTTGTAGAAAGATGGGAATCCAGATGGAGTGCACTGCGCCATATACGCCTGAACAAAATGGCGTAAGCGAAAGGATGAATCGGACACTCGTGGAAAAGGCGCGTGCGATGCTCTTTGGATCCAAGGTAGACAAGAGATTCTGGTGCGAGGCTGTTGAGACGGCAGCATACCTTGTGAATAGAAGTCCGACGACCGTTCTTAAGGACGCCAAGACACCTGCGGAGTTGTGGGAAGGTCGTATACCTGATGTTTCTGGTTTGCGTATATGGGGTAGTCCAGCTTACTGTCATGTACCGAAGGAACGTCGAAAGAAACTGGACAACAAAGCATGGAAAGGCATGTTTTTAGGTTATCACTGCAACGGATATCGCATTTGGGATCCTAACTGGAAGAAAGTGGTAGTATTGCGTGATGTAAAAGTCGATGAAACTTCTCATGGCAAATCAGAAAGAGACGAACAATCGAATGACGTGATGAGAATCAGACGTGAAGAGTTCGATACCAGCTCCGTAGACGAGGTAATTGAAGAATCTAATAGCGCTGCTAATGTTCCGGAAAACCACGAGACAAATCTAGAAGATTCGGTCGAAATGTACGAAGATTGCGCAGAAACATCTGAGGAGTTGATTTCAGCAGGGGAAAAAGGAGAGTGTTCCGTTTCTAGAAATCAACAAGATGCTGATCAGGGTAGTCGTAGCATTCGTAAACGTGAACCACCAGTATGGCATAAACATTATGACATGAACTGCGTCTATGCTCTTAGTGCAATGAATTACGTGGAGAGTTTTCCAGACACATTGGAAGAAATGAAGAAGCGCGACGATTGGCCACAATGGAAATCAGCAATTGATGAGGAAAAGGAATCGCAAGAGAAAAACGGCACGTGGACTCTTTGCAAATTACCGAAGGGTAGGAATATCGTTTCCTGCAAGTGGGTGTTTCGAGTAAAGAGGAATGACGACGGCAGTGTGGACCGCTACAAATCTAGGCTTGTGGCGCGTGGTTTTTCACAGCGATACGGATACGATTATACTAACACGTATGCTCCGGTAGCTCGTTTGGACACTGTTAGAACCGTTTTGGCCGTGGCGAATCAGGAACGACTAGTAGTTCACCAGATGGACGTTAAGACAGCATTTCTAAATGGCATTCTTCATGAAGAAATCTACATGACCCTGCCGGAAGGTGTAGATGGAGGACCGGATGTAGTATGTCGTTTGAATCGCTCGCTTTACGGCCTGAAACAGGCATCAAGGGCATGGAATGAGAGGTTTCGTGAGCTAGTGACGAAATTACGATTTGATCGTAGTGAGAATGACCGATGCCTGTACATCCGAGGAGATCATGAGTCGAAAGTTTTCTTGTTACTTTACGTGGGCGATATTTTGATCGTTGGTCGAAATCAAGCAGACATCGATTTTGTAAAGAAACGATTAGCAGCTGAGTTCGAAATGTCCGATCTTGGACCAGTTGGGAATTTCCTCGGCATGCGTATAGAACGAAGCATAAAAGATCAAGTTCTAAGGATCAGTCAACGTACATACTTAGAGAGTCTTCTTCGTAGATTTGGAATGGAGGACTGTAAATCGGTAGCGACACCGATAAAATGCCGCTTGAAGCTGACAAAGGGCATGGAGACATAAAGGACGAATCAACCGTACCGAGAGTTGATTGGATGCTTAGCATATGTAGCACAAAGTTCACGACCAGATTTGTGTGCGGCGGTTAATATTCTGAGCCAGCATCAAAGTTGTCCAACAAACCAGCATTGGATCTACTTGAAGCGATTCCTACGATATATCAAGGGAACACTTGATATAGTTTTGGAGTATCGAGGAGGAAACCATGATAAGCCGCTAGTAGCCCATTCTGATGCGGATTGGGGCAGTGACGTGAACGACAGACGGTCCATTTCTGGAGGAATATTTAAAGTATTCGGTGGAACTGTAATGTGGCTGACCAGGAAGCAACAAACCGTTGCGTTGTCGTCGACTGAAGCTGAATTCGTGGCACTGTGTACGACGGTATGTGATGGAATCTGGCTGCGTCGATTGCTGAATGACTTGGGAGTCATTGTTGAAGGAGCTGTACCATACTTTGAAGATAATCAGTCGTGTATAAGGGTTGCAGAAGAACCAAAGGACAGCCGACGACTGAAACACGTAGACATAAAGTTCAATTTCATACGGGAACTGGTGCAGGAAGGGAAAATTGTCATTTCCTATGTTCCTACTGAACAACAGCTAGCAGACGTAATGGCCAAGGGGTTGCCAGCCAATGTTTTTACGCGTTTACGTGAAGCTCTGGGGTTGCAGAGATTGAGCAGGGGTATTGAGGAACAATATCTGCAGTAGGCCCAGTGTGCGTTCTTTTCTATAAATTATAGCAAATGACAGTTGGTATGACGTATGTCGTGTAACGGAAGCAGATGTATTACAGCAGTAGAAGTGCATGAATAAATACGTTTCTTTTCTTAGCTCTACGGACTTGTGTTGCGTTTGGCTGTATTTAACACACAAAAGACATTATATCCTTAATAATTTTACACAGTTAATTTTGTTGCAATGGGTTCGCACTGTTTGCTTTCCTCATTGATTTATAATTGTTTAGTGATTGCTGAGTTTGCTGAGAAGGGCGGCCCGGTGGTAGATGCGACAGCGGCGCCGGTCTTCACACGGCAGGACCGGGGTTCAAATCTCATCTGGGTCGTTCCCCCATAGTGAGGACTGACTATCCAACTATGCGGTAACAATAAGTCTAGTTAGCCAGAAATGGCCAGGCATGACCTAAGAGGTCGTTAGGCCAACAAAGAAGAGTGATTGCTGAGTTGTGGAAATTCGTGCGTAAGTAATGATTAATAATTAATTAGTGGGAAAAAAAATTTGACAATACGGCACCATGCCGTAATAATGGATAAATAAATAAAAAAAAAATAAAAAAATAGTGGGAAAAATTAACAAAAAAAAAAACCCACGAAAAAGAAGTAAACTTAATCTAACCTACCTAATAACCTAACATAACACCTAATCAAGAAACATAAAATTAAACGCCTATTGAATTAAACATAACATCTAGCTTAAACTATAACTAAATGGTTCAATGTAATTGATTTTTTTTTATTCAGTTAGAACGGCCTGGCCGTATTGCTAACGTTCTTGAATTACTGGTTTGACTAAATGTACGGTACGGTATGTTACGGTAGTTTTGATAGTTTTTTTCAATAAATTGTTTGATTGTGGGTGTCGTTGTTATTTAGTAGTAGTAGTAGTTACATATATTTCGGTGTAATTTTGTTTGTTACAATAGTTGGTGATATCCGTTTAACAGTGGGTTCAATTTAAAATTTTTCCTCACTAAATTTTAAACATGTTTGGCAGTACCAGTGAAAATTCAAAATTTGATTTCTTTGCAAATTTAAATAAAGGAGCAGGGAAAAAAGTTTTCAGAAAAACCTACCTCATAATACGAAGAAAAAAAAAGTTAAATTTTTATCCTATCCTAATTACTAACTAATTACAGACTAATTCTTACATCTAAATTGTAGTTCATCTATAATTTTAAGTAGTTCACGCTTACGCTCTCAATAACTTTTAGGTAGTTTTGGTTTTAGGAACGTTCGGGATGGTTAAGTTAGTTAGGTTGAAATGGATTCATGGAAATGTTGTGATTAAAAAAAAGGGAGAATTTTATAATAAACTGCATACAATTTAAAAAACATTTTCTTCATGATGACCGCGAATTTGCTATGAACGCGGAAGACAACGATGTTACAAGAAACGAGTCCGTGGAATATAAACGTGCAATGACGTCTGGGATACAAAATGTTTAGTTGGGGTTGAACGATGTTGAGTTTCGTTTGAACGAAGTTTAGTTAGGCAGCAGCTGTTTAGTTGGACGTCAAGTGTTTACCTACGGTTGAACAGTGTTCAGATGCAGCTGGAAGGTGTTTACTTGGGCTCGAAAACGGTGTAAAACACGAACATTGCACAACTTCCTATCCTAGACTTATCAAATTTTAACCCGCAAGAAATTATTTCTAGATAGCGTTATCAACAAATGATAATCAAGTTGTGTCAATCGTTGGGTAGGCAACGATTTGATCCGGTCAAAACCTGTCTCACTCGCCATACTCTGCCCGATACCGATACATGGCACATTTTCTTATTTACCAGCAGTTACGATCTCCTAGATTTGCGTCCAATATACAAACATTTTTTCAACGATTTATCTTTATCTTCTTCTTCTTTCTTGGCTTTACGACCTCTTAAGGTCATGCTTGCCATTTCTGGCTTACTAGATTTATTGTTACCGCATAGTTGGATAGTCAGTCCTCACTATGGGGGAACGGCCCAGATGAGACTTGAACCCCGGTTCTGCCGTGTGAAGACCGGCGCCGCTGTCACATCTACCATCGGGCCTTATATTATCTTTATATTGCATGAAATATGATGAAACTCTACAACAAATGATTGCTTATTATTTTGAAATTATATAAGAGAATCAAATATACACCGTTTTCGAGCCCAAGTAAACACCTTCCAGCTGCATCTGAACACTGTTCAACCGTAGGTAAACACTTGACGTCCAACTAAACAGCTGCTGCCTAACTGAACTTCGTTCAAACGAAACTCAACATCGTCCAACCCCAACTAAACATTTGGCACCTCCAAGCTGATATGTTTACATGACATAGATTTAGCTTCTTTATGTTCCTTTCATTTGCAAAGATTAATAGATTAAAAATAGACTAATTTTTTTAATTCAGGCACAAGAAAATTTTATAATAAACTGCATACAATTTAAAAAACATTTTCTTCATGATGACCGCGAATTCGCTATGAACGCGGAAGACAACCTTGTTACAAGAAACGAGTCCGTGGAATATAAACGTGCAATGACGTCTGGGATACAAAATGTTTAGTTGGGGTTGAACGATGTTGAGTTTCGTTTGAACGAAGTTTAGTTAGGCAGCAGCTGTTTAGTAGGACGTCAAGTGTTTACCTACGGTTGAACCGTGTTCAGATGCAGCTGAAAGGTGTTTACTTGGGCTCGAAAACGGTGTATAAATAGCACCACCATGTTCTTTGATACTATTTTCGAAATTTATGTTCCAATTGTAATTCTTTCAATGCAACATGTTAGGGTAATCTATTTCTCAACTTTATAATGCATAACATTCATATCATTGTGAAAAATTTATGTTTGAACCAAAAAAACACGAAAAACGGTGCGAAATAAAAATAGCACCACCTTAGCTTTTCATAAATAGTTCATTATGTTTCAACAAAAACAAACAAACTTAAGTTTTAATATATTACAAGTAGTGAGTGTATGATCCATTGCTTCGAATTACTTCGATGAACCTTGATTTCACCAAAAAAATCAATTTCTTCAGAGTATCCTGCTCGATCTGCTCCCAGCATTCATGGATACGACGTTTTAGCATTTGAACGTTCTCAAATTGTTTCCCGTTTTCATAAATGCGACGAGCAAGGGTAGACCATAGATTTTCTATCGGATTCAGATCCGGAGAACATGTTGGCCACTCGAAAACTTCAATATTTTTAACAGAAAACCAGTCTTTAGTAAAGTTGGAGTTGTGCATCGCAGCATTGTCTTGCTGGAAAATGAAGTCTGGGCCCATCAATGACTCGCCGTGTTCAATTAGGCTTATTTCTAGCATTTCGACGTAGTCTCCCGATTTAAGCTTCGTTAAGACTCACGCCAATGCAAGCTTTCCTCGAAACGAAAAAGCTCCCTTTTACCATTAGGTCTCTGTACATGGGGTTAGTGCCGTGCCCAGGAGTCAAACCACGAACCTTGGTTTTTGAGCCGAAGTCTACGCACACTATCATAAATTTTATTCACCCCCTTACATTTAACACCGGTAGTGTTGTAAAACATAAACACTGACGGGTGACAGTTAGGCACCAGGATTGGGAGCGCGTCTATAAACAAGGTTTGGAAGATCGAAAAGCATAGGTAGCGCAAAAATCTATAAATAGAGAGAAATATGCGCCATTTAGTTCCTCAACCGCCAAGCCTCAACCAAGCATTGTAACGAACGGTAAGAGAAATTGGAGTAATATTTTGGCACCACTTTAAGCACTGTACATTAGAAATAAAGTCGACGGAATAGTGTTTTGTACCTTCTAACATTTTTTGCGCCTAAAATACACTCGCCAAAACCGTTACGTTACAGGTAGTAAGAATGAGAATGCCTATCCGCGTTCTCCCTCTGGCCTGTACAAGAAAATCAGGAACAAAATGGAACCAAAGTCAAGTTCGGACGTTTCCGGAAGCCAACGTCAGAAAAGCCGAATAGAAAACCAAATTCCCAGATGTAAGCCAAAATCCCCTAGCGCATAAAAAAATGCTTTTCTTTGTTCGTTCCTATTCTTACCCATTGTTCCTGAAATTTCAACATTTCGATGTTTGAATTGGTAATGGATACTGTGACAATGTTTGGGTTTTCGATCAAAATTTAAATAATTTGATTTTGCTTGTCAGTTTAAAATATATTACAAATGCTGTATAAGATGAAGAATGAACTTGTTGTTAAATATGTTTTATTCGCTCAATATAAGGCCGGGGCGGCCCGGTGGTGATGCGACAGCGGCGCCGGTCTTCACACGGCAGGACCGGGGTTCAAGTCTCATCTGGGCCGTTCCCCCATAGTGAGGATTGACTAACCAACTATGCGGTATCAATTAGTCTAGTAAGCCATAAATGGCAGGCATGACCTAAGAGGTCGATATCGCACATTGAGCTCTTCGGAGCGCTTTTCGCACATCGCGCTCTTCGGAGCGCTTTACGCACAGTGCGGAGCTACCTGATAATTTATAAGGAGCGCACTGTGCGCCCTCAGTAAGGTGAGCGGAGCGATTAAGGTAGCTCTTTCGCTCACGACACAACACTATTTATATGGTTTGTTTTTTTGTCCTTAGGTCTCGTATTTCGGAGACTGGTAATCGATGAAACCCATCAAACAGCAATAGAACCGGCCAACCTCAGCAATAGCCCATATAATTTCTTCTTCTTCTTCTTCTTCTTCCTTGGCACTACAACCTCGTGAAGGTCTTGGCCTGCCAGCTATTGCTAGCTTTCTGTGACTAAGTTGTACCCGTAGCTGGATAGTCAGTCCTGCGTACGGGGAGACGGTCCGCCGGGAATCGAACCCCGGTCCTGCCGTGTGAAGACCGGCGCCGCTATCGTATACACCACCGGGCCGCCCCAAGCCCATATAACAACAATAGTATAACAACAAACTCCCAACCAATCACAGAACGCCCAACATCCACCAACAACAACCCAACAATACAGCAGCTACACACCACCGCAGCAGCATAGAACACCGCAATATACACCATAACCACCATAAATATAACTACTAACCGAGCAAACCCGGGATAAGGTCAAAATACAGGGAGGAAATGCCCTGAGAAACAAAATGTCTGCCTGTGCACGTAGGCACAGACCATACGGCAGTGAGCCGTCATACTGTTAAATAAAAAAAAAAAGAAAAAGAAACGAACGGAACACAGAAGCGGTTAAGAATGAGGCACAAAGTAGCGATGGTGTCCGTTGTGTTGACGCGCAATATCAGATAAACACTAAGCCCGTTATTGTATTTTGGGTAATGATGATCGTGATGAGAACAGCTGAACATAAATCACTCGGTACTTATTGACAATGGAATAATGTCTGTTACGGGTAGAAAAAGATAGAAGATTTCAGAGTTTGTATTCGACACTTTATTTGATTATCACTTTTCGTGGTGTAGATTGCAGCTTCTGTTAACCGTGACGTATTGATCGCAACTGACGTGATCAGACCGCTTATCCCCTTTTATAGCTATTTTGCGTGGGCGAATTGTCCCAACAGAAAGAAAGGGAACGCAATGCAAAAAGCAGGTACGCATGCCCTAGTGCGTATCCCGAGCGATGCGTACACTGCCTAATTCTCAGGTATTCCTTTCTCTTTGTCTATTGTATCCGGTCTTTCTTCCGTTTTTGTGTGGAGGGTCCGATTCGTGTGGTTGTGTATTTGTTTCTAGTTATGATTCTGGAACCCTCTCGGTTATGCTGTATTTATGGATAAAGGGGGAAGTGTGTACCTGGGCTGTGTGATGTATGTTTTGCTGTGTTTTGGTCTGAACAATGTCCTTTTTACAGAAAAAGCCTGGGGATGCACGAAATTTTAACAAAAAACTCGGAGTGAACAGCAAATTGCTGTTAGCTTTGACGTCAACTGTCAAGATTGGTATTGGTATTGGTCTCTTGTTGTTTGGTCACTTGCAGGAGTTTACCGATGTCTTCTTCGTTGTCGCTGAGTAGTGCCGTAGCTGTTTTCAGATAGATTCAACCTCGTGTCGATTCCGTTTGTATTCGTCGCCGATAGCTTTGATCTTTTGCCCCTAGGCCTGCCCCTTCCCACTAGAGCATGGGAGAAGAGAACGTAGTGTTCGCTAACTTGTGATAAGTATTTGTGTGAAATGCAGTACGGAGCAACCAAGTCCGTAGAGCTAAGAAAAGAAACGTATTTATTCATGCACTTCTACTGCTGTAATACATCTGCTTCCGTTACACGACATACGTCATACCAACTGTCATTTGCTATAATTTATAGAAAAGAACGCACACTGGGCCTACTGCAGATATTGTTCCTCAATACCCCTGCTCAATCTCTGCAACCCCAGAGCTTCACGTAAACGCGTAAAAACATTGGCTGGCAACCCCTTGGTCATTACGTCTGCTAGCTGCTGTTCAGTAGGAACATAGGAAATGACAATTTTCGCTTCCTGCACCAATTCCCGTATGAAATTGAACTTTATGTGTACGTGTTTCAGTCGTCGGCTGTCCTTTGGTTCTTCTGCAACCCTTATACACGACTGATTATCTTCAAAGTATGGTACAGCTCCTTCGACAATGACTCCCAAGTCATTCAGCAATCGACGCAGCCAGATTCCATCACATACCGTCGTACACAGTGCCACGAATTCAGCTTCAGTCGACGACAACGCAACGGTTTGTTGCTTCCTGGTCAGCCACATTACAGTTCCACCGAATACTTTAAATATTCCTCCAGAAATGGACCGTCTGTCGTTCACGTCACTGCCCCAATCCGCATCAGAATGGGCTACTAGCGGCTTATCATGGTTTCCTCCTCGATACTCCAAAACCATATCAAGTGTTCCCTTGATATATCGTAGGAATCGCTTCAAGTAGATCCAATGCTGGTTTGTTGGACAACTTTGATGCTGGCTCAGAATATTAACCGCCGCACACAAATCTGGTCGTGAACTTTGTGCTACATATGCTAAGCATCCAATCAACTCTCGGTACGGTTGATTCGTCCTTTATGTCTCCATGCCCTTTGTCCTCCATTCCAAATCTACGAATTTTTATATTTGATGAATTAGATAAAAAGAAAGAAAGAGACAACTAAAGTTTAAGAAACGCGCGAACCAAGTGGACATCTTGATGCCATTTGGAAGATCTCACTGTATGAGCACAGTCTGGGAAGCCACATATAAAATTCATAGGGCCGAGGGCCACGGGAAGTTTCACAGTGTTGAAATCGTTTTCGAACTGTCAAAATCGTCTCAAAACCGCAATTTCAGCTTTTTCTCCGTGCCCTGGTCAAAAAACAGCAATTCAGTTAGGCACTCATCATCGATCGTTTTTTTATGGCAAAATATTTGAATTTAAAATTAAATAAATACGGTTTTATTACAACGGCAAAACTATTACGGTTTTTGCGATGTGATTATGAAACACGCCATGGATTCAATGATGAAAAACGATAAATATTTTTAATATATGTACAATATATACTTATGCCGTGAAGCATCATGTATCGTTCCCACAGGTGGTAACGATCATCATGTTGCAGCCTCTGCCCGGTAAACGACACCACGCCACTGCACGTGTCATCCGTCACGTCGCCCCGCACACATACCAACGCCACAATGCCACCACGCCACGCCAATCTCCATAGTTCCGCAACGTCAGCATTCCGGCACAGCTTAGAAATAAGCCGTATCCAAATGTTAGAATTAAGAATAGTCTGTTTGTTACATCGAGTGAATAAACAACCCATAATTATACACATCATTTGTGTTAAGCTGTACGATTGAAATAGACAGCATTAATGGAGAAAAAATAAATAGCCTCCCGGCCACGAGAGCTGAAAAACTTTTTCAAACGAAAAAATGAGTTTTGAAAATA
>LULA01017954.1:0-11462 GCA_002091835.1 Anopheles maculatus | reverse complement strand
CGAGTATAAGGCTGACGTCGTCGAGGAGGAACTGGTGGACGAGGAAGCAGAGGTGTGTATAAAGCGATCCTTATGGAAGTTCGCCAAGTGTACCTTGCTGAAGGACAGCTTCCTTCTGCTGAATGTACCTCATCTTAGGGAAACAAACCCAACACTACAAAATGATACTGCATTTTCTTTACCAAATGTTATCTTTAATCCATCCTTTTCTTTTCCATTCTATCGCACGCTGCCTCAATAACAATACTAATAACATCATCGCGCCCATTTAAATGTCCTATGGTCTTGTTTCTTAAAATTTCGAACAATGAATCTGCTAACAAACAAAACGATATTTGTTGACACGACACATAAACATTAGAAAGCTAAACGACAAGCAAAACGCAGATCGCTCTATCAGAGGGTTGGTAAGTTTTGTCAGACTAGAGCGTTTTGCCCCGTAACAAACCGGCAGTCCGATTTTGAGCAACTCCCCTTTCTTCCGCGAGCAATGTGTGATACTCTTCTTTTTTGGCTTGTGTGTGTGTATGTTATTTTTCATTATTTTATAAGTTGAGTTATAATGAACTGTGGTAACGCAGTTTATTTGCACACATCCTTTTGTAGATCTTTCCAAATTAACGTTACGTGTACTATGATTTGAATTGTGTCTCATGGGTGTGTCAGTATGAGAGAGTGCAAATGTTTGTCTACGATCCGAAGTCTCCGATCGTATTTGTTCGCTTTTCGTGCGTAACCTTTCGGGATTAAAACGTTTGAAACATCCCATATATCCCTGGATTCCGTACTTAGAGAAAGGAAAATCGGCCTGTAGTGCGTAAACGTCTAGTCTGGCAATAGTTCCGTAGTGTTTATCATGTTTGTTGTAGAAATTACTAAGTTTGTGTTGAATTTATCTGCAGTCGCATGTTATTTATTTGTTTTTTTTTTATTTCAAATTAAGGAATATCATAAATTTAATTCGATATAACCAGTTTTTTTTTACATTTTGTATGTATTTTTGTATGCATGCAAATGAATATAGTTTACAAAATCGCCTTTAATTTTTGCGTACGAATTTCATTTTGCATCTACTAAAAGTTCTATTTAGAAACAAAAGGCTTCGCTGTACAAGTATGCAAACTAATATGTTTTTGCCAATTTCTTTCATTCATTAGGAACCCCGCAATTCTGCTCTTCCGCTCGACTTGGATGATGATTCTTCGTCTTTACAGAGTCAAGAAACTGACAAGCGTAAGTTAATACCGTTTTATTTAATTGAAAGAATCTGCATTAACGGTTTCGAATCAGTTCCAGATACACCTACGTCCCTATCGAAATCGTCCAGGGATTCGAAAGAGTCTACTCCCGTTCCTACCACTGAAGATGATCCCAGCAAAACGAAAATTGGCCCAATACCGACTCCTGTCGGTGCGGCAGGTCCGCCGGGCACGGTCCCGCTGGAGAAAACACCAGCCACTGTTGAAACTAAAACGGAAATCAAAAAATCCCAACCCACGCCGTCGTCAATCGTGCCGGCTACCGCCGCATCGGCTGCCGGTGGAGAGATTCCACCGCAACAAACGATCAAAACGTCTTCTTCCTCATCGAATATCAGTGGCGGAGCGGTAAATGTTCCCACACCGGTGTTGCCGGTGCCTAAAGAAGTCGTCGCTGAAGTACCACCAACACCTCTCCCCGCGGGCGAAGTGCATGCGGAGCCGGTGGTTGGTATTGAACAGAGGAAGACAGCGGTTGCTGGCGGAACGGCTAATTCTTCCGCCATCAAAAAAGGACCGGCACCTCCTCCACCACAAACACCAACATCCCCAACGGCGAAGCAACAACCTGCAATGTTGCTGCCGTTCGATGGATCCGTGTCCAAGGATGTGGTTCCACCAACGCCGCCGGAAACTCCACAAACACCACCGGAAAGTGATGCCACGGTCAGGGCACTCGATCGCCCAGATGCAACGGTGCTGAGCGGTGCAATGCCTCCGCCACCTCCGGCTCTGATGCGGATGGGAAGTAGCGGTGTGATTGAGGAGCAGCAGCAAACAAAGTCGCCCCGTAAGGAGCATGCACCGACGCCACCGTCAGATAGAGAGAGTTCAAAGGCTTCCACCCCAACAAGCGCTAGATCAACTGTCAGCAGCGTCCATGAGCGTCCTGCGTCACCGAAAGCAAATCAAGCATTTGCTCCATCTAGTAATAACAATGTGTTCTAAATTTATGGAAAAGATAAGGACGTGTATATACGAAGACGTCAACTGCTCGAAGATTTATCGCGCATGTTGATGTTAAGGTGCTTTAAAAACAACGAATACTGAGCCAAAATTAACGTGCTCTCCTGCCATATGCCTATATGCTTTTTGTGACAGCAAAACTGAATAGTTGGACACAGGAAAACTGGACGAATCTTCACAAATTTGTATTACTCACCCACAGTTTGTCGTCGATCGAGAACGCTTCATACAGACCAACAATGTTTGAATGCTTGATCTCGGACAGGATATCGATCTCGACCATATGATCGCTCAGATTTTCCTCGTCCTCCAGTGTGCACATCTTGGCCGCAGCCAACTGTTTCGTTTCCCTGTTCTGTGCTTTGTACACTTTGCCAAACGCTCCGTCACCAAGCTCGCCAATCATGTCCCAGAAATCGGCCGGGTCCGTGTCCATACGGATGTTGTTAAAGATGCGCTTTTTCTTCGCCTCCCCACTGCCCAGGTGGAACACCTTCTTCAGATTGTTTAGGAACGACATTTTGAAAACACTGTAGGCAGGTGTGTATCTTGATTCACTTGCAGATCTTGCAGAATACGCTCTTTTTTCCTGCTTTATATCTTACACTTTTCTTATCCAGGCGACGGTGTGCACTCGAAAGCACTAGATTATTCTGAAAATCTGCACAGCTGTAGTACACCCGACGGTAACGAGTGTTTGCGCGTGTAACAGGTAGAACGATTGTTCGGCAAGCACGCCCATTCATGGTGCGGCGGCTGGCGTTGTGATCGCTGGCAACCATCATCAACGAACGGGTAGCAGTGGCACAGCTCCATCAACAGTATCGACGAAGCATCTACAAGATCGCAGCGATGCGGAAAGTATTGCAACCACCACTAGTCATGATAGTCGCGAGCATGCAGCGGTCGAGCTGGACGAAGAGGTGACACTCCGAAGGAAGCCACTTTCTTCGATTGATCTTGAGGATGACAAGGTATCACCTTCCGTCGGAGGAACAGTATCATCCGGATCGTCCACCTTGGTTAGCAGTGCCGGCGGTAACAGTGTTGCTACGGCGACAGCAGCAGGATCACTTGGAGCTGCTGGTGCTGCTGGTACTGGTGCTGCTCCCGCTGCAGCTGCCACCGGTGGTAATGGTACGGCTGGCATTAGGCAGAAAGCTAACCGTAACATTACCAAGGAAGAATTGCATCTGCAAAACCTGAAGAAGAAAACGCGCAAACGAACGCGTAAATTTGAGATCGATGGGGTACAAGTGACGACCACCACAAGCAAAGTGATCTACAGCGATGAGGATAGTAACAAACTGTACGATGATCACCTGTTCCGCAAGCAGGAATTACGCGAACTGAAAATGCTACAGAAGCAGGAGAAGAAACAGTTCTATGATCTGCAGGGTAAGGAAGCGATCGCCAAAGAGCAACAGGAGAAAAAGTTCGAGCAGGAACGATTGCAGCTCGAGCGTACGTTCGAGGCGGACATGGACGTGCTGGCCCGCCAGCATCGACAGACGGTGGAGAAATTCGAACAGCAACAGGAAGCGGAACTGCGCAATACATCCAAGAAGATCAGGGCGGAGCAGGAGCGAGATTTGAAACTGGTATGTTTTTGGCATGATTCAATCCGCCTAGTCGAATGAAGATCATCAATTTAAATATTTATTTTTTCCTCATTCTTATATTATTTAGTTCCGCGACAGTTTGAAGCAGGAAATACGGTTGCTCAAGCAGGAGGTCGACTTACTGCCAAAGGAAAAGCGAAAAGATGAGTTCCGCAAGCGGAAAACACAGATGGAGTTTGAGCATGAGGAGCGTGAAAAATCGTTCCTGTCGTCGCTGTCAGAAAATCACGAGCTGGCACTGCGACGAATTAGCGAAATTTATCGCGAAAAGCTGTCCGCTACCGACAAGGGTTACCTGCAACAGAAGCAAACGGTAATTAGTTTAGTTTTTTTTTTTTAAATTAATTTAGTATGACAGCTTAAGGTTAAGCTTAAACATCAATGTACTACAATAATGGAATACATATATACTCCATGCATGAAAGAGCCTCCGAATGTAGACCGTACTATCATAGGCCTGCATTGGGCATTGGGCACTGCCGTTTAAGCGAAAACAAAAGCAGTTTTGTTTAACCCAATCCTCGATCAATTTCTTTTCAACATATTACGCACATGTTTTGATTGTGTAAAATGTCTTTTTATTTAATTTAACCTCTTAACACAATATGCAGAATAAAAAGAAATTAACTAATCGTTTTTACTTTATAAATAATTGACCATACCAGGCAATGCGAACGCGGGAAGCGATGCTGTGGGAGCTTGAGGAGAAACATATTCACGACAAACATCAACTGGCGAAGCGTCACGTGAAGGACATATGTTTCATGCAACGGCACCAGATGATTATCCGTCACGAGAAGGAATTGGATCAAATTAAGCGGTAAGAGGCGTGATCGTGTTTTTTTTGTGTGTGTGGTGGTTCTCTCTAATTGTGTACGTTTTTTGTTGTCCAATATTTTTGCGCCCACAGTATGATCACCCGGAAGGAAGAGGAACTATTGAAGCGGCAAACAATCGAAAGGCGAGCACTGCCAAAGAGAATCCGTGCCGAACGGAAGGCTCGCGATATGATGTTCCGTGAATCGTTGCGCATTTCGATGACCACTGATCCGGAGGTGGAGCGGGACAAACTGAAAAAGGTAACAATGTCGATCTGCGATCTGTGCATCTAACCCTCTTTTCTTTATCAAATGTGCGTAGTTCCAAGAGCAAGAGAAGAAACGATACAACCAGGAGCAGTTGCGTTTTGAAACAAAGCACAGCAAACAACTGGAAGAGTTAAGAGCTACATCCGAGGGGTCGATTAGGTGAGTGTGTGCGATTGTAGCGTTACGTTACGTTATTATAAGCATTGCGGCGGAAAACATATCAAGCACAAATACTGTCAAGCACAAAGTGACTATTGCCTCCAGGCTATGCATTGCATTGGTGGGACCCATCGTATTCATGGTTTATTGTTTCACGCCTTTTCTTACGCCTACAGGGAATTGGAGCAACTGCAGAACGAAAAGCGGAAGCAGCTGCTTGAACACGAAACTGCTAAACTTCGTGAATGTGACGAAGCGTTGCAAAAGGAGTTGCGCGAATGGAAGGCGCAACTGATGCCCCGTAAACAGGTAAGTGCGAGACAGGCAAGGCTTGGGCACGAATGTACTTTCCACTCAATAAAGAAGTTGGGAAGAGTGTTGTAGGAACAGCAAACGATATGTACCGGTTTAAGAGCGCTGAAACACAGTGAACGAAACATTTAAATTTTTGGTAAAATATTCTTTTTCAAATTGAACGACACATCGCTGACGTATTGCAACATAAACCATATGTTCGGTAGTACATATTATATTTTAATATCTATTTGAACAATCTTCTTTCGGAACGATTAACGGGATAATCAAGAATATAAAATATTGGCTTTAATAGTGCTCGAAAGTAATCTATTTTGTAAACTAAAATGACGTTAGTACAATACTACTACAACGGCGCCTAGCTTCTGATATGTATGTTTCGTTAATCGTTAATCGGTATATAGTGACGAATGAATGGTGTATAAAATGGTATTTTAGCATGTGTTTCGTGCAGATAAAAAAAAAACTAATTGGCTTTTTAACAGATGTAATCCATTTTCAGCGTAACCGACTTGCATTTCAAATAACATTCGCTGTACAGTTGAACTAACCGTAATGAAATATATTTTTCCTTCCTCTTTTTCTTATGCCTCTACCGAAACACTCGAAAACATGTGCACCACAAAACAACACATTATGTTCCTCACACACACACATACACATACACACTCCACCACACACACGTACATAAAAAATGTGTCCCACTGGACTACATTTCCTTTGCTCTCTTCCAACACGGCATCCAAATCCCAATTTCCCCCGGCTCCAACGCCTTATCTGCCGACGCGGGACGCGGTATGTTGTAGGCCATTGAGAAGCATCTAAGCCGCATGGTGGACGAGTACGAGGACCGTTGGGGTCCGGTCGATCGCCGCGAGTTTGATGGCGATTTTACCGTGCCGCCGGAGCTGCGCAATCGCACCAATTCCCTCAATACCCTTTCCCTCCGGCTGCTGAACATCACGCGCTCCCGTACGTTCCTAACGCTTCCCACGATGGCAAACGGTGGCGTTGCTGGTGGTGGTGGTGGATACGGTGGTGGCGGTAACGGTGGTAACACTAACCGGAACAGTATACACAGCTCGGTGCCGGATCTTAGTCGGTCCATGCCCAACACGCCCAACTCCGGGCACAAACTTTCACTCGCGTCGTCGTACGATTCGGTGCTAGAAGAGAACGAGGGTGAAAATCAACCGCCGACAGCGATGGTTACGGGTCGTGGTGGTGGCAGAAGTGGTAGCTCTCAGCCACAGTCCGCCATCAAGTACATCCACACGAACGATCCGGTGGTGAGCGGCAATGTGCATGTTAGACGCAAATCGGAAGACATGCTCTCGGGAAAGTCGCGATCAACGCGTGTCCCGATCAAATCGTTCCTCCACTCGAACACACCGGTTGGTTCGAGTCGGAACGAGTACGGTGGTACTGCATCGTCTGCCTACTACGCTGGTGATTATGGTGGGTCCCGTGGAACACCGACCGGTCCGATGGCGTATTATTCCGACTCGAAAGACCGGGTTGTTTCGATCCGTGTGAACAATCAGACGACTAATCGGAAACCGGCAAACATGTTCGAGGGTATGACTAATCGCTCCAATATACCACAACCTTACACGACATCCGGTGGTACGATGCCCCGTCGTACGTCCGCCGGTTGGGGCCCGAGTCGTCTCGGAGACAACACGTTCACTACCGCATCCGACGCAAACATTAATCGCCTGACAACGTTCAGTTCCGCACGTGGTGGGCTTCCACTTCCTACTGCGAACGATGTAATCCATTTTCAGCGTAACCGACTTGTATTTCAAATAACATTCGCTGTACAGTTGAACTAACCGTAATGAAATATATTTTTCCTTCCTCTTTTTCTTATGCCTCTACCGAAACACTCGAAAACATGTGCAACACAAAACAACACATTATGTTCCTCACACATACACACACACATACACACTCCACCACACACACGTACATAAAAAATGTGTCCCACTGGACTACATTTCCTTTGCTCTCTTCCAACACGGCATCCAAATCCCAATTTCCCCCGGCTCCAACGCCTTATCTGCCGACGCGGGACGCGGTATGTTGTAGGCCATTGAGAAGCATCTAAGCCGCATGGTGGACGAGTACGAGGACCGTTGGGGTCCGGTCGATCGCCGCGAGTTTGATGGCGATTTTACCGTGCCGCCGGAGCTGCGCAATCGCACCAATTCCCTCAATACCCTTTCCCTCCGGCTGCTGAACATCACGCGCTCCCGTACGTTCCTAACGCTTCCCACGATGGCAAACGGTGGCGTTGCTGGTGGTGGTGGTGGATACGGTGGTGGCGGTAACGGTGGTAACACTAACCGGAACAGTATACACAGCTCGGTGCCGGATCTTAGTCGGTCCATGCCCAACACGCCCAACTCCGGGCACAAACTTTCACTCGCGTCGTCGTACGATTCGGTGCTAGAAGAGAACGAGGGTGAAAATCAACCGCCGACAGCGATGGTTACGGGTCGTGGTGGTGGCAGAAGTGGTAGCTCTCAGCCACAGTCCGCCATCAAGTACATCCACACGAACGATCCGGTGGTGAGCGGCAATGTGCATGTGAGACGCAAATCGGAAGACATGCTCTCGGGAAAGTCGCGATCAACGCGTGTCCCGATCAAATCGTTCCTCCACTCGAACACACCGGTTGGTTCGAGTCGGAACGAGTACGGTGGTACTGCATCGTCTGCCTACTACGCCGGTGATTATGGTGGGTCCCGTGGAACACCGACCGGTCCGATGGCGTATTATTCCGACTCGAAAGACCGGGTTGTTTCGATCCGTGTGAACAATCAGACGACTAATCGGAAACCGGCAAACATGTTCGAGGGTATGACTAATCGCTCCAATATACCACAACCTTACACGACATCCGGTGGTACGATGCCCCGTCGTACGTCCGCCGGTTGGGGCCCGAGTCGTCTCGGAGACAACACGTTCACTACCGCATCCGACGCAAACATTAATCGCCTGACAACGTTCAGTTCCGCACGTGGTGGGCTTCCACTTCCTACTGCGAACGGTAGCGGCGGCGCTGGTCGCAAAACTACAACACCGGGTTTGAAACTATCACCTTCGACTCCTGTGTTACTCGCACCGAGTAAGGATGACGATACGGTGGTTTAAGCATTCTGTACGTGCCAAAGCAGCAAAGGAAATTTCATCAACAAAACCCCTTCGTTTCAACGATGACGCATGTGCCCCGACTATAGAACCGGATGTGTGGTGTATAGCTGTGTCCGATGAACGACCATTTCGTTACAGCCACTTTTTGACATATTTGTCTCGTGCTCAAAGTTGCATGTTCGTGCATTGTATTCAGCCATACGGGCCAGCTTATTATCCCAGTGCTTTGTGGAGAGAGAAAGAGCGAATGAAGATATCGCTAGACATTAAAGTCACCACAATAAAAAGGGTAATGATGGAAGGTCAGAACTTACCAACTGCTCCATCGAGCTTGCCTCTGCGTAGCGGTGAAAGTATCCGCACGCTAGATTGTTCCGCAATCGGTTGTGAAACTCCAGTATCTGCGTCTGATAGTTGGGCTTCATCTTGATAAGCTTGGGATCTTTACAAGCTGGAGAAAATTTCCTACCATTGCAAACGACGTGTCGGGCGCCTGGTATCATTGGGCAGAGCTCCTTCGAGGCAGCACAGTAATCGAACGCCATGCTACCGGTAGTCGTCGCAAGAAGTAACAAGGCCCAGTATATCACAAGGAGTTGCATTTTTCTAGCGTAAGAAGGTGATCCGTTCTGAACGGGTACTATCACTGTACTGAGACAGCGTTGCGCTTCTGATCCACTTCGAGTTCTCCCATTTACTTAGGGGTGGGTTAAGAGGCTGCGTGGAAGGTGTGACAGCATACGGGTGTAACACACTCTACTTATGACACCCTTCGGATAATACGCACCCTGTGCCTTGGAAGCTTCCGCGAGCGCTAACGTCATCGATGCAGCGACAGATTGAAACGATAAGATTGATAGTGGAGACGTGCGCCGCAAATCGACGAGAAGGTTAAGGCACAAGGGGTTTTTGCAGGTGTCGAAGGATAACCGACAGTAGGAGAGTAGTGACACTTAACATTCAAGATCACTCACTACCCGCGCATATCTCTATTGCGTATCTGGCTTTCATGCGACCGCGGTTTTGTCAAATTAATTCTAAGCCATCCTTCACGACGGGAGAGAGAACACGCACGGCACATACAATCATGTTTGTTGATAAATTGTTACATCGCGTTACAAAAGTGTGGCATGAAAATGGCCAAATTATTGAAATGTCAAGCCAATGGAGGTGTAATTATTTGATGTTTAATATAGTAAGTGATCGTGACACAAAACTAAAGTGCTACGAAACCAATGCACCAATGATCTCAACCAATTGGAATTCCTCGGAAGTAACGAATTAGTGAGTCATGTTTGGGCGGTAAGCGATGGTAAAGTTATTGATGATTTGTTTGTCAACCCATTTATTAAGATGATCGATTACTACATGTGCAAAAGGTGCAGCACAATTGCACTTCACCCTCGATGGTGCGTGTATGTCCCTGAATTGGAATGCATTTTGTGCTGTGGAAGTAATCAAGGCATGGAGCATTATGCATGTGTATATTTTTGTAAACGTGCATAAAATAATCATTCGTCACTCTGACACTTTCGCGTTGCTGTCTATTCTTGAGCAAGCTATGCATGAAGTACAGAGGTAGTCCAGAGTACAGGTGGTATTGTGATAGATATCAAATCCAATAAGTAAAACATACAGGGTGTTCGAGATAAATTTAACAGTCACCTACGGAGAAAGACGAAATTTTTTTATGACAAAATTAATCATCGGGGAATTTTTGTTTGTTTTAGAAATAGTAGCTTACCATGTATTTTATTCATTTTATTCAAAATATCCGCCCTCGGCTTCTATTACGGCCTCCACCCGTCTCCGGAACCGAAAACAAGCCCTGGCGACAGTTTCGCGAGGTAGGGCCGCGAAAACGGACCTGATTTTCGACATCAGCTCCGCCTTGGTGTTGCTGGAGGTTCTGTTGGTGTCCCGTTCCACCACGCCCCACACGAAATAATCCATTGGATTAAGATCTGGGGAGCTGGGAGGCCACACATTCGGCGCGGTGAAGTCGTTGAAATTGGCCGCCAACCATTTTATCGTTTTGGAGGCTGTATGGCACGGAGCGGAATCCTGCTGGAACACGTACGGTCTGCCGTTGGTCACTCTCGTGATTTTCATTTTCAATACCTCATGTACGAGTTCAATTTAACGTGAAAGGATTTAATATGAAAACCCAGTTTTTTGTTTTACGTATTATGGTGACGGATAGACGGATAGCCTTTAAATGTATGGTTGAAAATGGTGCTTTTTACTGTATGTACACAAATTTACACACGTTTTAGCAATTATTTGCTCGTGAATAGTGTAGCTGTGCACACAATCATCGGTATAAGTTTCGGTTTTACTTCGTTTCGTTATGTTGGTCGTAAGGTTTTACATTCCCATCGATTGTTTCTCTGTGTGGTATTGGATCAAATGTTATGTTTTACTTTATTTTCATACACTAATTTGATGTTGTTATTGTTTCATTTCTCTCTCTCTCTTTCTCTCTCCGTTTGCTATTTATTTGAATCGCTTGACCGACAAATGAACAATCATTTCACCCTTTCACCATGTACAGCGTCTCGAGGAAACATTTGCCCAGCAGCTGGACGAGATGGAACAGTTGTACGGCAACAGCCTAGTGCCAATGCCTCCCCAATCACCGCAAGCGCACGACCCACACCCGCCGCACGTACACCACCACCATCTGCTGCAGGTCGGGGGGTCAACGCGGAGCAGCATTTCTTCGTATTCCGATGGATTGGGCGCATGACAGGGGGCGGCGGGCTTCAGGGCACGGTACAACAGTATCAGCGGCAGCGGAACCGGAACGAGCGGTGGCGGTGCGAGCAGCATCGGCCACAGCAGCAGCAGCTACCGGAACAGCAGCAGCTAGTAGTGTGGTCGATCGAGGAGGG
>LULA01017938.1:0-11500 GCA_002091835.1 Anopheles maculatus | reverse complement strand
TCCTGCGTGGTGGTGCCATCGAGCGGTGGCAAAACTTCGCAGCAACTGCGCCAAATGGCCAAAGCGGCTAAAGCGAACAGCATGGCCAAAACGACCTCTACACCCGCGATAGCAAGCAAGAAATCTCCCGGCGTTACTACCGCTTCCGTAGGCACCAACACCACGGCCAGCGGGTCAGGCAGTAGCAACCATGGCAAGAAGCTGGCCGCATCCTGCAAGAACGTTTCCATGTCCACCACCGATTCGTCGTCGTCATCGTCCGGCTCCTGCTCGTCGGAACCGGAAACGTTCTATTAAGCTGCGTGAATAGCGGCTAGCCTGTGCCTTCCCGAATTGTTGCTTTGGTCCGGATTTCCGGATTCTTTTCCTTCTTTCCCACATCCACACATACACACACAAACACGCACACACGCGTGTGAAATCATTCCGCATTGCATGCCGCCAACACCAAAGATAAAAACAGGCACAAAACACAGAAGAAGAAGCTGGTTCGTTTTGTGTCAGCTGCAGTTATGTTTCGCATTTTCTGCCGTCGCGGGTTCTAGTAGTGGTGTAACTGCTGCTACTACAATAACTACTACTATAGATTATATTTATTTTGCTAGAAGCGTAAAGTGTTAGCTATCCCACCTGTGTTTTCCTTCCCACGAATCGCGAGACAAAAACACAAGGAAAAACCACTGATAGATCTTGAGCGCCAGGGAATCCTGTTTTCCAGTTCATATCGTATGATTGATTGCTTGTTTTATATATATATTTTATCGTTTAAACAATAATACAATCGGGTTACGAGCTTCTCGCACACAGGGATGGAGAGTATGCAGTGATGATCGGGGGCCTGGTACCGCGTGGCTTCGTTTTTAATTCGCCTTTAAGCATGTAACGGTGTAACTAATTTATTTGTTAAAAAGCGCACCCTCCAACCTCCTGTTCCGTAGTCGAAGAAGGAAGTCGAAATCTACGCACGAAACGGGTGTGTGTGTGTGTGAGTAGAGGAAGATCGCCGTAAGTATTGCAAGCGCCATTTTCGGCGTTTTGGCCCCGGGGGGCCTTTAGCTTCTTACTGGTGCCGGGTTTTCCTGGTACCACCCCGAATCGCGCATGACTGCATGACAATAGCGTATAGTGAAAAGAAACAAAAATATGGCGGCCAAACAAAATGGTGAACCGCATTTTATTATAAGCATTTTAGCTAGCGATGCTAACGGAGCGCGGTAGGACCACTAGATAAACATTTAGGGCTTTAGGAAATTTAGCAAACATGGGTCGTGCTTACGGCTTTCTCCAGTTTGCAGGATGCAGAGAAACAATGATTTTACATTTTCCTTCGCAACATGGCCGATCATCAGCATCAGGTTCATTATTTGGATTGCAATAGCTATATGAAAGCTTAGCGGCCTCACGTATACATAGCTCTAGCTAGTTATTCTTGTGCTTCTCATACCAACCGACCGTGTACCCACACATTGCCAACATTATCAGGAAAAACAGCGAAGAATTGTTTCATGAGTTAGGAGTGAAGCAGAAAAACTAACAGAATCGGTACGACGGAACTATTAAACGAAGGAAATAAAGTCAAGAACAGAGATGTGCATTTAAAAAAGAAACAAAATATCCATTGGGCGCCAATGGGCTGTTGGTTTCGTTTTGTGTTTTGTTTTGCGTGTGTTTGTTTTGGAATGCTGTTTGCTGTGTCAATTTGTGTGCGTTGTACGTTTTGTTTTGGTTTTTTTGTTTGCGACTTGTGTTTTACTGTTGATCCGACTTCCGTCCCCAAGTCTGTTGCTAGATGTTTTTTTTGCCGATCATATGTTTTCCCTCTTACCTGTTTTGAGACAATCCTTCGGTCAAGAGATGCCCGATCTACGATAGCACCTTGATTAACTCAACCTATTACCTTTACGGATGGCTTGTTTTGAAACTATTATAATTGCAAAGGGGTAACCTGCAAAATTCCTATTGAATTTTAGCCTCTTGGCCCTAGAACGTGGTTTCTGGAGACTAGAAGACTATGAAGACTTTTGAAGAATAAGGTATCATGGTCGATTGTCCTCAGACAGCGCAGCCCGTTAGGCAATTTGTTGCCGCCTTTGTCTGCTATAGCTACGCCATGTTCCTACCCAATGTCTTGGCCACCCAATGGCAAAGATATCTTTGGTTTGTTGAAGATGGGCCCCTGGAGTTTCTGTCTACGATGACGCGGATGTTCCTGCTTAGCAATAGGTTGTGCATTCCGCAGAAAATCTAGACACGATTCTGTTCCAAGAAAGGAACGCTTTCCTCGAAGTTCGTAATCTTCGAACGATAAATCTCAAACCGTTCTTGATGACCTTCTGTTATAAGATTCCTCTTCAGGAACTACAAATGTTCGAACTGATGTCTATATCGGGGTTATATTTCTAGTGGCTCTATACAACCTAGAACGGTATTGACTTGCTACTTCTAGACCAATCGTTATGTTTCGCTTTGTTCCTCGACTTCAATTAGCCTTAGTAATCGGCAACTGTCATTGACATAAATGCCACGAAAGAAGTTAAAACGCTAATATTATGCCATACCCTTATGCTCTAAAGCGTGCTGTTGTTAAACGTTTGGTGTGCATTTTTCCACATCCGTATGACCGACACACTCCCATCAACAAGGTTCAGGTAAGTTGAACACCCTTTTAGTAACGCGGCCAATGAGCAACTGAATCCGATTACTCTTCGTTTGGTAGTACGGTTTTCAAGAATGAATTAATAAGCCGCCGTGGAACACTTTCGCTCCTGTTAATTTCAGCGAGGGCTCTGCTGCTTCCCCAGCTTGACGACAAAGAAACCGATCCAATCCTTACTGGCCGACGAAGTGTCCGTTCTCTCCACTAACAACAGTGAAACGTTTCTACAGGTATGAATGGATAGCGGATATTAAATGCATCCGGGAATGTTTAACACCAAAACTTTGTATTTCGACAGAACCTGGCCCACATCGGATCGGACCGACGTTCGGAACAACCACCGGAGCGTGAACACCTGAGCAACGGTAACGGTCAGAAGGCGGACGATATGGTACTGCTGGAGAAACAGGGCCGATGCTCGCAGAAGCTTCGAGGCGGTAGCAGCTCTTCCAGCGGAACCTTAGGCAACCTGGCACACGTGTCACAAGCGGTGGGACAAAACATGACCGACATCAGCAACATTGGTGGAACTGGGGGTGTGGGCGATGTTGCCAACAGTGGCTCAGGAGTGTCCAGCAATGGCAATAAGGTGATGCTGCAAATGCTTCTTACTTGATCGAAATTGTGGTCTAATCAGAGCGTTGGTCCCGTCCCGTCTATAGGTTTCGAAGATGTTGTCCGGTGTTTCGCAGCAGGTCACGCAACGTGGATCTTCTCTACCACCGAGCGCACTGCCAAGACCGCCCCGAAGCTTGAAACCGCCGCGCAAGATCGAGTACGGTCGGCTAAGCGATGGTGGAAGCGACAGTGGGAAGAAAACGCGCGCAACAACACCACCCTCACCGGCATCTTCATCGGGTGCTAGCCAGAGTGGTGGCAGCCTAAAGCGGTCCGGGCGAGAGTTTTCACCTGCCAAAGGGGGCTACGTGGAGATGAAGGACACGCTCCAGCTAACCAAGGACTACCAGAGTGCCACCACATTGAAACATAAATCGTACGGCTCGATGACGACCGTAGGTGCTAGTGGTGGTGTGGGTAGTGCCCAACAGTCCGTGGCTAAATTTGGCTTTGGCTCTTCGAAATCCGGTACGGGAACGTCCGGACCATCCGGTGATTATCCTTCGTCGAAAAACTACCAACGACTCGAGGACCAATCGCCGACCGGTTCCACAGCGCCAACGACGGCATCATTAGGACATCGGCACAACAACAGTTCCTCACAGTCGTCTCAGTCACGCAAAAGCTCCGGAGACTCGGGCACGCTTAAACGATCACTCCTGCCTAACACCGGACGCAAGCCGAATGTCTCTTCCGGCGGTATGCCCAAGGGAGGCGGATCACGCGATTCGCTCAATTCTGCTTCGTCCGGTTCGAATCACTCGAACGTTGGACTAGCGCGCTCTAGTCCACAACCACAACCGCATCCCGCCGGTCCGGGATACCATCCGCAGCAGCTGGCCTCTCGCACGCCACCCCGCTTTCTGCAGCAGCAGCAGCACCATCATCATCATCAACCGTCCACCTCGGTGGAATCAAATAAATCGCATTCGAACTACCACAGCATGCCGGCAACGGCCCAAAGTGTCCAACAGTTCCATCATGGGTTCTTTGCCAAGTTTCCCTCACCGCACGCAGGCTCACCGGTGAGGACCGTGCATCAGACGACCCAGCAGCTTCATCCGAAAACGTCCTCCTCGCTACCGAGCTCCAGTATTCTGCATGCCGCCGCCAACTCATCGGCAACTTCGGCGATAGGCCAGGCGTCGACAGCATCACTGCCACCGAAACCCTCCATGCTGGACAAGATGGTGGGTGGATCTTCGGCGATGGGTGGCATTAGTCAGCAGCAGCAGCAGCAGCAGCAGCGACGGGGCAACAGTTTGGCACGTGTAGAGAATAAGTACCGTATTCAATTTTGAGGACCGTCTGGATGTCCGTACAGCTCGCCAGGGAAAGATGTTTATCTGCCATTGCCAGGACATCTGTTGTGTCCAGGTCCTTACGGATATTTGCTCACAGATTTCGTAATATACTCGTGAGTGGCAATGCTTGCAACTCGTTTAATTTAAGATTCGCTGCGGTTTATCCGATACGCATGGCAAGAGACTTTACGTTGAACGCGTCTAGTTTTTATCTGTGCTGGCTCCGGTCAATCGACCCGAGAACACGCGTTAGTCCGAGGGCGTATCCTGCGGATCGGTTTTGCTCCGTTTTCGCCTCTGTAACGCCGAGGGTCCTCCGCTATCACATGATTTGAACCATGCGAAGATAAGCGAGCGTAAACCATCGTTTTTGGGCATCCTTTATGTTTATAAGATCTTTTCAAACAAAATTACTCTATGTCTATGTCCCTTTTTGGTAGCAGTTTCTCATCGAACGTACTCATCCGACAGCGAATGACACGTTTGCGTATTATTTATGCATCACTTTGCGCTTTGCTCGTATGATCGAATCGTGATCGTGAAAGCAAAAGCACAAGGATGAGTAAACATGTAAGAAAAGCAGTTTCCAAAACAAAACGAAAACCCCGTCCCAGTCATGTAGCCCTTTATGTACATAGTGATCAAATTCTGGATGGCCAGCAGCAGCAGCAGCAGCACAAAATTGGTATTTTGATAGTGCAAAACAATAAAAAAACAGGGTAGAAAATGGAGAGTGATTTAGAAACTGAATAAAACTGGTCCATAACCCAGTGTCTCAAAGATGGAGTTTTATTGTCCCCCAAAAGAACATCCTTTGAAGATAATGATGGCATTTGCTTGTCGGGATCACTGGAGGTTGGAACTGGAAGTGAGAAATTACAGTAAAGTTTGTGTTATAAATTCTAATTACTCTGTTCTTCACTTTCAGCCACACACACACACACACCCAAACATCGCCTATTACCGAACGCGTATGTGTGACCTCTTAAAGCGTCCAAGAAGTAGTCCACGGCTGCTTCGTTAACGGTAACTTTAACTTTCGCGATCTTCATCTGCACGAGCGAGCTCTTTTGGAGCTCGTGCTGCGGCAAAGACAATATGTATCGGTGCTGGTGTGCCGCTGTCCGGGCGCAGCGAAACGTCCTCCCCACCCGATGTAATGCCCACGGGTCCGGGGCGAGATGAGAAGTGGTTAAACAACTTTCCCGTTTCTTGTTCCGGTTTGCTAGCTTGTTTCTTTTTTTTTCTCTGGTCTTCTCTTCGTTGTCTCCGCTGCTCCCCAATCTCCACCATTCCGTTTTTCGCTTAGTTTTTCTCTCTCATTCTCTTTCTCTCCCCTCGTCACACACACAAACACACCCCACATCGCTTCCTTTTTGGGGCGCTCCATCATCGAAGATTGTTGTACGCCAAGTTACGAAACTCACCGCGAAAGCCGATCGAAGAAAAGGTGATGCAAAACTTTTCTTTTCTCGTACACGGTAAGGTGGGGGCTTTGGAGCTGGATTGGTTTGGCTTGGATATTTGACGCAAGGAAGCAACGACATTGCATCGCTGGAAACCTTCCACCTTCCAAGAATCCTCACAGTCGTCTCAGTCACGCAAAAGCTCCGGAGACTCGGGCACGCTTAAACGATCACTCCTGCCTAACACCGGACGCAAGCCGAATGTCTCTTCCGGCGGTATGCCCAAGGGAGGCGGATCACGCGATTCGCTCAATTCTGCTTCGTCCGGTTCGAATCACTCGAACGTTGGACTAGCGCGCTCTAGTCCACAACCACAACCGCATCCCGCCGGTCCGGGATACCATCCGCAGCAGCTGGTCTCTCGCACGCCACCCCGCTTTCTGCAGCAGCAGCAGCACCATCATCATCATCAACCGTCCACCTCGGTGGAATCAAATAAATCGCATTCGAACTACCACAGCATGCCGGCAACGGCCCAAAGTGTCCAACAGTTCCATCATGGGTTCTTTGCCAAGTTTCCCTCACCGCACGCAGGCTCACCGGTGAGGACCGTGCATCAGACGACCCAGCAGCTTCATCCGAAAACGTCCTCCTCGCTACCGAGCTCCAGTATTCTGCATGCCGCCGCCAACTCATCGGCAACTTCGGCGATAGGCCAGGCGTCGACAGCATCACTGCCCCCGAAACCCTCCATGCTGGACAAGATGGTGGGTGGATCTTCGGCGATGGGTGGCATTAGTCAGCAGCAGCAGCAGCAGCGACGGGGCAACAGTTTGGCACGTGTAGAGAATAAGTACCGTATTCAATTTTGAGGACCGTCTGGATGTCCATACAGCTCGCCAGGGAAAGATGTTTATCTGCCATTGCCAGGACATCTGTTGTGTCCAGGTCCTTACGGATATTTGCTCACAGATTTCGTAATATACTCGTGAGTGGCAATGCTTGCAACTCGTTTAATTTAAGATTCGCTGCGGTTTATCCGATACGCATGGCAAGAGACTTTACGTTGAACGCGTCTAGTTTTTATCTGTGCTGGCTCCGGTCAATCGACCCGAGAACACGCGTTAGTCCGAGGGCGTATCCTTCGGATCGGTTTCGCTCCGTTTTCGCCTCTGTTACTCCGAGGGTTCAATCCTCACCGCTATCATATGATTTGAACCATGCGAAGATAAGAGAGCGTGTTTATAAGATCTTTTCAAACAAAATTACTCTATGTCTATGTCCCTTTTTGGTAGCAGTTTCTCATCGAACGTACTCATCCGACAGCGAATGACACGTTTGCGTATTATTTATGCCTCACTTTACGCTTTGCTCGTATGATCGAATCGTGATCGTGAAAGCAAAAGCACAAGGATGAGTAAACATGTAAGAAAAGCAGTTTCCAAAACAAAACGAAAACCCCGTCCCAGTCATGTAGCCCTTTATGTACATAGTGATCAAATTCTGGATGGCCAGCAGCAGCAGCAGCAGCACAAAATTGGTATTTTGATAGTGCAATACAACAAAAAAAAAACAGGATAGAAAATGGAGAGTGATTTAGAAACTGAATAAAACTGGTCCATAACCCAGTGTCTCAAAGATGGAGTTTTATTGTCCCCCAAAAGAACATCCTTTGAAGATAATGATGGCATTTGCTTGTCGGGATCACTGGAGGTTGGAACTGGAAGTGAGAAATTACAGTAAAGTTTGTGTTATAAATTCTAATTACTCTGTTCTTCACTTTCAGCCACACACACACACACACCCAAACATCGCCTATTACCGAACGCGTATGTGTGACCTCTTAAAGCGTCCAAGAAGTAGTCCACGGCTGCTTCGTTAACGGTAACTTTAACTTTCGCGATCTTCATCTGCACGAGCGAGCTCTTTTGGAGCTCGTGCTGCGGCAAAGACAATATGTATCGGTGCTGGTGTGCCGCTGTCCGGGCGCAGCGAAACGTCCTCCCCACCCGATGTAATGCCCACGGGTCCGGGGCGAGATGAGAAGTGGTTAAACAACTTTCCTTCCGTTCATGCGCTAGCTCGAGCTGCTTCATCGTCGTCGTCGTCGTCGTCGTCAAGGTTTCACCTTGCACAACACACAGGGAACCGAACGTAGCAGCTGACACCCCTAGCCACCGATATCCCATTCCAGAGACCAGGAAAAACAGAACTCGTTTTCTCCTTTGTCAAATCCTTTTAATGCGAGCAGCGGGAACGCGTCTTTTTCAAGAGGTTGGAGATTTATTTTTAATTTCTTCAAACCTTATCATCGTTCTTCCTTTCTCGCACATTTACACGATCGAAAACTTGTTCCTTAGGTAGTTCCTTTAAATTGCTTCATCCTCCAATTCTGAAACCTGTTGAGAAGAAGAGAATTATCGGAGGGATGGGATTGGAAATCAAAGAAATCTCTCGAGAATTCTATTCGGATTCTGGAGACCGGGAAGAAATGGAAAGAGCATCTAAATAGATTCGAACAATAGCATACTTCTTCTCAGTTTTGAGGTCAGTTCCGAAGCAACAAGCTGCTCCAAGGTTCTAAAGATGTCAGATTTGTACATCTTTTCGTCCACTTCGGCTGCCATCTTGACCTTGGCGCCTTTCATAAATGAGTACAGGATGGAATTGAGTAATTCTTCGGTGAGTTGTACATCATTTCTTGAACCCGTACTACTCCAGGGAGCGACGGCATCGCGAAATTGACTTATCAGCTTTCATCCGTCATACGGATCGATTAGGAGAGATTCGAACTATCGACGCACCGAGTCGTAGTAGAGGCTGCCAGCCGTCCATCACCTGTAAATCACTGTCTGCCTGCCTGCCTGCCTGCCTGTCTACCTAGCCTGTGTTCATTATTCTCATTATGGCTTTCCCCGACCCCAAAACCTCGGCCCGATTCTTTTGGCTCTTGTGGTTGCGGGTTAAAAAAAAAGTCCCCATTCCGTCTAGTGGTGTGTGGGAAAATAGATTAAGTAAATATGTCGAGCCTCCGTCACTCTATTGTTGGCGGTTTGTTTGGACGCATGTTTGTATACTATTGCGATGAAGCATTACAGGAAACATTCTTAAAATGTGACTAATGTACAGTAAAGATCGCCCCCACAGTTGGCTTTTGCTGGGTGATTGGGGACATTTTCGCATATTACGTCAAAGAAAAACGCCGTCGCGAACTCGAGGGGTAAAACGAGGGAGTCAACGAAGAAAGCAGCAACAAACAGCAACATTGACGTTGACCGATGACGTTGATGACGGCGTGATGATGACGCTGTCTAACCTTCACGCGCGCCTTGCGTCGACTGTTTGTCTGCTCTCTCGCTTTGGCGCTCACGCTGCGGGATTACGGATTTTTGTTTTCAAATCACGCTGATCCTTTCTTGGCTGTTGTACGTAATTGACCTAGAAATGAATTTCGATCCCTTCTCCGTTTTCCGCCACAACACCGGCGGCTTTCTCTTCTTCTTCGGCTCCCGTTCCGTTCATGCGCTAGCTCGAGCTGCTTCATCGTCGTCGTCGTCGTCGTCGTCAAGGTTTCACCTTGCACAACACACAGGGAACCGAACGTAGCAGCTGACACCCCTAGCCACCGATATCCCATTCCAGAGACCAGGAAAAACAGAACTCGTTTTCTCCTTTGTCAAATCCTTTTAATGCGAGCAGCGGGAACGCGTCTTTTTCAAGAGGTTGGAGATTTATTTTTAATTTCTTCAAACCTTATCATCGTTCTTCCTTTCTCGCACATTTACACGATCGAAAACTTGTTCCTTAGGTAGTTCCTTTAAATTGCTTCATCCTCCAATTCTGAAACCTGTTGAGAAGAAGAGAATTATCGGAGGGATGGGATTGGAAATCAAAGAAATCTCTCGAGAATTCTATTCGGATTCTGGAGACCGGGAAGAAATGGAAAGAGCATCTAAATAGATTCGAACAATAGCATACTTCTTCTCAGTTTTGAGGTCAGTTCCGAAGCAACAAGCTGCTCCAAGGTTCTAAAGATGTCAGATTTGTACATCTTTTCGTCCACTTCGGCTGCCATCTTGACCTTGGCGCCTTTCATAAATGAGTACAGGATGGAATTGAGTAATTCTTCGGTGAGTTGTACATCATTTCTTGAACCCGTACTACTCCAGGGAGCGACGGCATCGCGAAATTGACTTATCAGCTTTCATCCGTCATACGGATCGATTAGGAGAGATTCGAACTATCGACGCACCGAGTCGTAGTAGAGGCTGCCAGCCGTCCATCACCTGTAAATCACTGTCTGCCTGCCTGCCTGCCTGCCTGTCTACCTAGCCTGTGTTCATTATTCTCATTATGGCTTTCCCCGACCCCAAAACCTCGGCCCGATTCTTTTGGCTCTTGTGGTTGCGGCGCTACAACACCGGTTTGGCGATTCTGGTGACTCGCGCGCTCTCTGTCTCTCACTCCTTCTTTCAGCCAAGGGAACGGAATTGAGGTCAGTTAAGAAACGGTTGAACGTGAACTACTACAACGCCGTAATGTGGTGTGTGCGCGATGCTAGTTGGCTTAGAGTGTGTGAGAACGTCACAACGTGCGATTTAGGCTAGGAATTCGAGACTGGACAAACTTTACACTGTCCAGAGTAGATTACTCTAAATGGATTACTGAAATGAACGGGTTCTTACAGTGTTTTCTCAGACCATAAAACAAACGTCAAAATGCCCACAGCAATTAATGTGTCCAGCATCCTTGTTCGCATCGCCCAAGCCTACGAAACTTTAAGCTTTCTAGTGCTGTCATCGCAGGGAGATCAGCTAGAGTGATATTCGAAGTCTCTCAACATGACACTGGCCTTTGTCGCCAGAGTACGATCGGAGTTGGCTTGTGCTGTTTTACTATTACTTTACATAATTACGTCAGAGCCAGCGGTCAAACCAACGTTTTAACAAATAACACAAATTTCCGCCATTTAACAAGCAAATAATACTTGCGCTCTCATCTCATCTCAGCATCTCAGCTCACCTCGGCAGACCTTGCTCACAGCAAGAACGGAATAAAGAGTAGGTAATGGATTTGCCCGGTTCCGAGTTGAAAGGAGTTTTCGTTTGGCCTAAATTACTGTGTGGCCCAATTCCGGCGGTGCTTGCCACCACCGATGGGAGGGACGCAAGAACGGAGGAAGTCCGAATGTCCTCGATAGAAAGCCAGTTAAAAAAAAAGTCCCCATTCCGTCTAGTGGTGTGTGGGAAAATAGATTAAGTAAATATGTCGAGCCTCCGTCACTCTATTGTTGGCGGTTTGTTTGGACGCATGTTTGTATACTATTGCGATGAAGCATTACAGGAAACATTCTTAAAATGTGACTAATGTACAGTAAAGATCGCCCCCACAGTTGGCTTTTGCTGGGTGATTGGGGACATTTTCGCATATTACGTCAAAGAAAAACGCCGTCGCGAACTCGAGGGGTAAAACGAGGGAGTCAACGAAGAAAGCAGCAACAAACAGCAACATTGACG
>LULA01017935.1:0-11520 GCA_002091835.1 Anopheles maculatus | reverse complement strand
ATAAACATGAAAGCATCGTTGATGTGAATTGCATACTTTTGGGCTGTAAGAAAAGGGCACAAGATTTGGTTTGGTGCGCCTGAAGGTATGCAAGAGGCGCTTAGAGAATTTACTCCTCAACCCACCTTTCGCTCCCAGCTTTCCCTCCCCAAACGAGTAAAAAGATAGGGAAAACGTAGCCCATGGGATGGGAAAAAACGGTTCCGGAGTTGGAACCGGAGCTGACTCTGCACGCACGGCACCACGACCGGTTTCGGCCCTTGATTTGGACTCGAACGCAAAAGAGCTTATAAACATGAAAGCATCGTTGATGTGAATTGCATACTTTTGGGCTGTAAGAAAAGGGCACAAGGTTTGGTTTGGTGCGCCTGAAGGTATGCAAGAGGCGCTTAGAGATTTTACACCTCAACCCACCTTTCGCTCCCAGCTTTCCCTCCCCAAACGAGTAAAAAGATAGGGAAAACGTAGCCCATGGGATGGGAAAAAACGGTTCCGGAGTTGGAACCGGAGCTGACTCTGCACGCACGGCACCACGACCGGTTTCGGCCCTTGATTTGGACTCGATTTCAGAGGGGGCCGTAGCGGAGTCAGCTTCAGATTGGATAAAAGACTTTCCGTCACATTGTGCTAAACGCCTGACAATATGCAAAACGCAGCACATGTCTCAAAGATTTGCACAATGTGCTTTCGGTGTGGTTAAAAATGGTTGGAAATACTAAACTTTCATTTTAATCACCTTTACCCCATCATGAACTGTTCGTTTAACATCAGGGAGTGATTTACCCATTCTCGGTAAGTTGGTGGGCGATTCTCGTTGGACTAGTGTTGTGTCATGAGCAACAGAGCAACCCTATTCGCTCAGCTCAGTGAAGTGAGCAAAGGAGCGTGAGCAACGTGCTATTAATCAGGTTGCTCCTTTGCTCATAGTTGCTCGTGCGCTCGAGCAAGCAAGAGCGACGAGCAACAAGGAGCGCACGAGCAACCAAGAGCAACCTATGGAGCAACGGAGGTAGGAGCGTGTACGGTGACGACACCGAAGCTTCAAACAGTAAGATTGATTGTCCTGTTCGATTATGGTTGCTCGTGGTTGCTCCGTAGGTTGCTCTTGGTTGCTCCTGCGCTCTTGGTTGCTCGAACGCACGAGCAACTATGAGCAAAAGAGCAGCCGCTCAGCTCACTTAAAAGAGCGCATTCACACAACACTACGTTGGACTTAAAACACAGGAAACATTGTCCCGGACATAAACGATACGTACCATTTGTGAAACATTTGTTCAAATGCGTATTTGTGTTCAGTTTTCCATATTCTGTCCGGTATTTAGGAATCGATTTTTATTGAACCTATTTTTTAACCACACGAAAAACACGCTGTGCTACTCACTTGACAGCGGAAAATATTTTCCCGAGCGAAATTGGATGCCGTTTCGGAGTGTCCATCACTAGCGCAAAACCTTTCCCGATTCCGTATTGCATAACTTCAGGCTCAATCAACCAAAGCGCACCTTTTGAAAGGTTTAGTTTGGTAATTTTTCTTGTTAATCATTTCTATTAACCAAGTTGTGAATGGTTTTTCCGAAAATGGTTGTCGCTCGTTTTATGTGTCACACGCGGTAGTAGTGGTAGTGAATAAGAATTAAATTTAATAAAACAACAAAAAAAAAACAAAACCCAAAATAACGCAAGTAACGATGAGTGAGGTGTAGAAGCGGAAGCAATGTAATATGAAGTGTGTGTGCGAGAGAGAATCCAAAGGATTCGGTACGTATGTAGGTAGGAGTGAGAATGGGCCGAAGCACATTAGCAAAGGGAGAAGTGAATTAATGGTAAATACATTTACGTGTAAAAATAAAAGCCCACAAGCACACACACACACACACGCACGCACACACATGTATCCATTTAGAAGAATTAGTCCCCCTCTCCGCCCCCTTTTTCTCCTTGTCCAGCCTTGAATTCGTCCCTCACCATCATGCACACGTCACACGAGACGGACTAGTGCGCGCGTTTGAATGTGTGTGCGGGTGTGCGCGTGTGTGCGTGTGGAGGGTTAGTGTTATCCGAAGAGAAACCAAAACAACTACAAATAAAAATCGAGCCATGATAAGGCTATTATGTTTTTTAACAAAACAAAACAAGCACCAAGTAGAACGTTTGTTGGTATTGAAAGAATCTAAAGACGCGTCACAGAGTATGGGTAAGTTTTGCTAGCATTTCTTCACCTTTTTACGTTGTTTGCCTGTGCGGAGCAAGTTCGACGACAGTTACTGACAAGCGTTGGGCACTAGAAGTGCATTTTAACGCCCGGAGAACGACGAAATGGAGTTCAGAGACAACGCTCCAGTTATTCCGTGCCTGTTGTCCGTACAGGGAGACGGAAACGAATTCCAAATGACAGCAAATGGACATCCGGCAATATCGAAACCAATGAAATTCTCACCAATACCGATGGTAAGGCGAAGTGTATCCGTTTCTGCTTGGTGCGTCAGTTATTGCGGTCCGTTTCGTTTAGCATTTTTTGGGAGAAAATAACATATCTCAGCGTCATCGTCTGTGTGGGAGCTGCGGGTTCCTTCTCAAGGCGCAACTGTGTATGTGTGCGGAGGCGTATTTGTTCAACCGTACAATCGCTACAAAAAAACGGTAAGAAAGGCGTCACCCGGAACGACAGCGGGCTTACGATGGCCCGAGGTGTTCGTGTTGCCAATGCTGCCAAAGATCTATCGGTTTGGTGAGTAAATTTATGTAGGGTCGGCAGTGTTTCTTGAGCCGGCTTGCGAACAGCAACCCGTACGTCACGGGCGTGATTTGAAGAGCGCGGGACGCGCCTGCATGCGAGCGTAAATTTATTCCATAACCCAAAATGTCATAGTCCGGTCCGGCAATCCATCAGGACGGAGTTCCGTGACCTGACCGCCGTAGATGCCGTCACCGACAATGACTTCACTTCGCACAGGCACGCCGCAAAATGTCATCTTTTGCGGTTTTGGCGAAGAAATTGTGATGAAGCGTGTGCAGCGTAGCGTTACCAGTTGACGGTTCGAACGTCCGCACGGCCACACAAACAAAGAAGCGGTGAGGGTGAGAATATACGAAGAGGTGAGATCCAGTTTGGTGGCGATTGTGGTGTTTGGAATCTTGCGTATCCCCGTACTCCGAAATTTCGATAAAGCCAGGGTCAGGTGCCGTGTGGCCTGTTGCGCGCCGCCTTTTAACTTCTCCAAAAAGTCCCATTGTCAGCCGGAGATTCCGAGAAGTAACTGACACTCAGACCCGATCGTTCGCCTCCAAAAAAACCCGTCCCGGCGGGTAAAACTTTCTAAATCAAATTTACGGGGTGACATTTAACAAAAAAAAAAAAATACACCAGAGTATCAACGCCAGCTAGTTTGATGTTTGTCAGTGCCGTCTGGTGAAAAGTTTGCCCGAGAAACAGTGTCCAACCAGTGCAGGAGTTTGCCGGGCGTCCGGGAATGTTGTCCAACGTTCCAATGGTGGGTGTCCGGGTGATATGTGTGTTTGAAGCGTAGTGAAAATTTGGATTATATATGCAAAGGCTCGGAGGGGAAGTTGAAGTTGGCACGGGGTAACCCAATCTTGCCCCCAAGGTTCTGTCGAGTTCCAGAGAGTAGGGGGGCTCGTGCGTGGATGAGGATCCCTTTTTTGGGGCAGATAAATTTCCAATTCAGAGCATGCTGATACTAATCCTCGAAATTGGTTTCCATCCGAAGATCTACACCGGACCATCCGGAATGGTGCAGGTTCTTTTTGCTGATGCCCACCAGAAGAAATAGAAGCCCTTTCTCCCTCGCCAAAACAAAGCAAGACAAAGAAAGAGATAAGAAGAAAAAATCGCTTCTCAATTCGTGCACACGCTCTCGAGGGTTCGGTAGTTTAGGGCGAGTGAATATGGATGCCGAAATAGGAGTCCCTGGCACTCCGTGCACGGGCATCAGAGCACCATGCAGTGGTGGCTGGGTAGTGTGACGGGCTGCCGATGCCGAACAATGACTTTGCGACGACCCTTCTCAAGCTCGACCGGCTAAGCTGATGTGGAACCGGAGTTTGGAATATTCATCATCATCTCTGGGTGGGCCCTGGCCCGGCATACGGTCGCTGTCTTGGGTGCTGCTGCTTAAGGAAGTTCGCTGCGCACCATTTAGCCAGCAAAGCCTGGGAAACCGGGCGAAGCCATATCGATGGTTCCAGTCCACTGCACACACACACACACATACACGCACGTACACAACATCCGGCTCAGATCGATTAGGTGCTAATCGGGCAGGAAGTGTTATGTAGGATGGTTTGTTTTGGGTGGGGGCGGGAGAGCAAAACCTAAAAGTAAAACAACGGCAAACAGTAACAGCCACCAGATGGCGCTGTCAGGGCAAACAGCAACATACAGTTTGCAAATCTGCATCCCATTGCTGATGGCGGTACGGTTTGACGTGAGCACACACACACACACTCACACACACCATGTCAGCAGATTGTCAACAGCAGCTGGTTGCAGGATATAATTCATTGCGGTCTTGTGGCCGGATACTGGCAACTTGCAGGTTGCAGTATGGGCCTGCCTGTCTGCAACAACTTTGGGATTTACCGTACCCACCGATGTCTGCACAACACACACACACACACACACACACACACACACACAATCCCCACAAATGGTAAATAATTGTTTTGTTTTTGAGCACACAACACAAACAAACCCGTTTCAATTAAATCGTCTCGCACAAATAAATAACGTTGTTTTGTAACGAATATTGCATAAAGTAAGGCGCGGTGTGTGAAGCCGCAACGGAACAAAACGGAATGCTTAGCAGTTTGGGGGCATTTTTTCCTTTTCCTTCAAAGTATCGCTTACAGGGTTTCCCAGCGCATGGCGCAAGCGTTAGAATAGCCTGAACTGTGCAGCATTCGAGATGCATAACGCAGACTTGCGCCCCTTGCTACCGATTTCGTCGGGAGCTACCAAGCTGGATTTGTTGGAGAGAAATCCACTACCGACCAAATCTTCACTCTACGGCAGATCCTCCAGAAGTGCCGGGAGCACCAGATCCCCACGCACCACCTGTTCATCGACTTCGAGGCAGCCTACGACACCATAGATCGTACCGAGCTATGGAACATCATGCGACAGGACGATGTTCAATGGACGGTGTGCAGTGCAAGGTGAGAGTGTCGAACATGCTGTCGGAATCGTTCGAATCTCATAGGGGACTGAGGCAAGGGGACGTACTCTCCTGTTTGCTGTTTAACGTCGCTCTGGAAGGTGTCATGCGAAGCGCGGGCTTCGACATCCGGGGCACGATTTTCTCCCGGTCTCTCCAATTCCTTGGCTTCGCGGATGACATTGATATCATCGGGCGAACATCTGCGGCGGTGTGCGAAGCGTACACCCGACTGAAACGCGAGGCCGATAGGATTGGATTGAGGATCAATGCGACGAAGACAAAATACCTGCTTGCCGGGGGCTCTGACCGTGATAGAGCACGACTCGGAAGCAGAGTATTAGTTGACGGCGACGATTTCGAGGGGAGTTTTGCTACCTTGGCACGATCGTAACTTCGGACAACAATGTAAGCACCGAAATCCGGAGGCGCATTGTTCAGGGGAATCGTGCCTACTATGGGCTCCACAAACTCCTGAGATCCAGAAGACTCCAACAACGCACGAAATGCGCCATATATCGCACACTGATACGGCCGGTAGTTCTCTACGGGCACGAGTCCTGGACTATGCTGGCGGAGGACGCCAATGCATCTTTGGCGGTGTGTGCGAGCAGGGCGTGTGGAGAAGGAGAATGAACCACGAGCTAGCTGAGCTGTTTGACGAAGCAGACATCCTGACGGTTGTCAAAGCCGGAAGGATACGCTGGTTGGGGCACGTGATGAGGATGCCGGACTCATGCCCTGCCTGTACGAGGCATTTAGGAGCACAGCGAGCTCGTTGGCTGGATCAAGTGGAGTCACATGAGGGATATCGGATGCAGCCGGGGATGGAGGAGTGCAGCCATGGACCGAGTTTCCCGGAAACGGATTGGACACCAGACCATGTCTATTAGACGTGCTCCCTAGGAGCTGGCCACGAAAGAAGAAGAAAGAAGAAGAACGCAGATTATCTACGCAGATTCAATAGTGCTATCGGTCAACGTAATGTTTACGAAACGAAGGTGACTTAAAGACTCGAGAAGGCTCCCTGTTTGCAAACATTTGTTCCTCACTATGCAATATACGCCAGAATGTATGCAAAGCACAGCACAACTTGCACAGTCCTACGTCCAACAAAATCCTACGTTGTGATGTCTTTAGCAAACCCTGCATTATGTCTAGAAACAAATGCAAACTTTTTGGTCCCTGATTGCCGTGCGGGCTGCTAAAAATCAATGCTCTTCACCGTACCTAGGTAAGCGTGAGCTAGTCAATAATCTCGCTAATCCACGGCAATATATCTCGCGCAGACCAGACTTCAGGAGAGTACTAGCGTCTGGCGCGTTTACGAATTCTTCCACCGGCGTGATGAAGTACACCCTGATTAATGGAGCACCGGTACGGGTCCGTCACCCCGTCAAAATCGGTACCGAATATAGGAGGGCTTTGTTTGTGAGCGTTGAGCTCCAGGAATAGCTAAACTACGGAGGTGGCGTATATTATCGAATAGTCGAAGTAGAGGGCCACGCAAAAAAAAAAAACAAGAAGGCGGCTAAGCTATTATCGCGCGGTTTCACTTAACTTCCGCCCACCAATTTTCTGCCCGTAGCACAATTACACCACCACCAGGCCAGCAGAAGGCGTGTGAAGTGAAGGAAAAGATTAATTTGGTTAGTAGTGGACGACCGGGAGGACGTCCCGACGCGTTGAAGGCTCGATTTTGTTGTTTGCTGGGAGAACGTTCGGGTTTGCCAGAGATTAGTCTGATTGGAAATTAATCAGTGAGGGCTCCTCACGGTTCACCGTACGCCCCAACCATTCCATCAGCTTCGTGACCATCAATCATTGTAGCGCTGGCCCGATTCATCCTGCCATCCGTTCGGAGCAGCTGGTGGCAAAAGGCTAGAGAATTCATTTATTTAGTACGTTCCGCTTTATTGGACCGAACGCACACGAACCCGGCAGTGCTACGCGTGGGGTTTGCACGGACACTAGCCACAGACAAGGTGAATTATATTTCGCTTTGTTTTGTTGCGCACGGGTAATGAAAGGTAGGACTTTCCACCATTACTTCCCACCGGTACACTTCGGACGGTTTAAGGAAAGCGAGCAAAGAAACAAAAACAACAAAAAAACGCCCAAGAGTGAAGCTGAGCCAAGGCAGGGCACCAAAGGTGAGTTCATCCCATACCTTCCGCATCCGTATGAAATCGTCCGAACGCTTCAAAACCCTTGCTGGGGCCATAAATCTTAATGCTTAGATGAGCAGTAATTTAATTTGGCTCGTTTTTTATCAACTCGAACCACCCTCCGGGGACCAACCAGGGCCGGGGTGTGGCCTCCGCATCCCTAAAAAACCGGTGGCGCCGGTGGATGCCAGATCTACGTATTACGTATTGCGGTACGCACGATACAATTTCTACTGAGCTGGCCCTTTTTTTTTGCTCGTTGTTCGGTTGTTTCTCGTTGCTGGTTCCTGCAACTGCCTAATATTAATTTGATATAGCGTTGTGTTTCATTTCTTGGGATGGATTTACTTTCGCAGCAGGGTTTGGTGTGGCAGGAGGTCGGTCGTGGATATTCAGGATATATCCTCCCGAAACGTACGTACACACGGTAGTACGCGGTAGTGTAGTTCCGGGAAATTCTCCAAGGGCTAGACATTGGGCGTACGAAGGGCGTCCCGTACCGATTGTTTCGACTTGATGTGATGCCATTACTCGCGCGTAACATTTCTCCACTTGAGATTTATTTTCTCCCCACCGTTTCGCGCTGTTTGCCTCCTCCGCTAAGTGTGGCTTCTGGGAGCCGTTCATTTTCGGCAGGCCTGCCGAACATGTTTGGCCCCGAGTTTTAACATCCTAACCGAAAAATAAGCAATATTTTTCGATTTCACGCCAACCAAAGTGAAATGTACGAACCACGCAGCAATAAACAATTATTACCCGTGCCTGTTTCGCACGACCATTCAGCCGGGAACTTCCCGTAAAGGTTATTTCTTTTTTTGGTTGTTTTTTTTTTATTCTTCTTCCGTTTGGGCTAAGACTTCTCACCACCGGCGAAAATGGTTTTCCGGGCGAAATAAAACGAAAATAAATGACGCCCAATGTGATTTGACTCGCGGGAATGCATTTTGCAATGAGTAGTTATAGCGGTTGGGCCGGTACGGGCAGTGTTACAGCGCTTGCTTTGGTCTTTGGTGTAGCACGCCCTGGTACGTCCAACTTTTAAGTGAAGGTTTGGGTAAGAGCGTCCAACTTGCCGGTGCTCGGGTGTGCTCACTTTCACAAACACTAGAATTACAAGCTTTAACTCTATTGAGAGAATGTGTAATGGAGCTTTGGACGGAATAGACCAGGGTTAAGGTAACTAGAGTAAGAGATTTAAAGGAGAAACTTGCTTTGAGAGAAGTGTTGTAAGCTCTATATCATCATTTAAAAAACCCTCCATTATGTTGATGTTAAGTTGGAATAAATAAACATTTGAAATCTTTACTATATACCAGTTCTGGGCGCTGGTTCAAATACAAAACCTAAGGAATTAGACCAAAAGGTTTCGTAGACTTTTAAGTCATCAGTTAAGTGTGCTTGAATTGCCACTCGGCGGGAAATACTTTTCATCTCCTAGTCTTTTCTTTTCCTCTAAGCGTACTTAGAGTGAAGCATGTCGTAGAGACGCGCCCACGTCATCAATTCTATTCCACGAAGCTCGATCCAAAAGGAGTCTGGATATCTGGATCTCCTTCTCCGCACGCCCAGCTCGCGTACACCACCTAAAGATAGTCTCAAACATACCGAGCTAATTGGTGTCCTCGGTCAGGCTAGTCCAAGACTCATACCGATACAGGCCGTATCTGTGTGGATGGAAGTCTTTGCCGTCAACAAGATTCTCTGCTTCTCGGTCAGGTGCTTTAACTTCATTGCATTGATTCTCAATCCAATAATCGAACACCGCCGCAGATGTTGAGAACAGGCTAAGATCGGTCTTCGCATAACTCCTACCAGAGCATCGTGTCCTGCACGCTGTCTATTGTGGTCCGCTGGAGTGGAGTGGAGCTATAGAACCAAAGAAAATAAGGCATAATTGTAGGATGACTAGAACCTTCCGTAACTTGTGAAGATGTTTGCTAAAAATTCTTGTTCGGAGATATACCTGATAGTTCGAATAAAATATTCAAATATAGTTCCTTGATTGCTTTGTCTATGGCATTTTTTAACCAACTGGAAAAGCTATCATATTTTGTCTGTAAACAAAATTATTGATGCTGTAAGGATATTGTAAGACTATCCTAAACTACTAGGTGGCTATAGACTTTATATGGAATAATCGGAAGTATTAGACTACATTTCTTAACTATATACACTTATATTTTCACTCAAATATTTAATATCAATGCAAACACAACGCTGATTGTCTATATAAGCAGTCAGATCCCTCTCGGATCCCGAATTCCTTTCGAATTAAAGAACTCTGTCGGATCAAGGATTTCCTTTCAATCCCGGATGCAGATTTGAAAGGTTTTATATCCAGATTTCGGATCTCCTGTTTTATATCCTGGATTCCTCCCATATCACATTAAACAGCTAGATCCCATAATCTGAGTTCCGGATCCCTAGAGGGTTCCTAGATTCGAGATCTGGGAGATCTGTCAACCGAAATTTGCGATCCCGAGACCTGGGACTCGAGAACTGGGATCCGAGGTCCAGGATGCGAGATTCGTGATTCTGATCTGATCCGAGATCTTGGATCCGAGAGATATCCGACACCCGAGTTCCGAAATCGGGGTTACGAGATCAAATCAAATTTTACTATTTAAAAATGTCATGTAACTAATAACTTTCGTTGTGTCGTCATTCATATGACTCTTAGACGAGTTGTTGAAGCTTCTTTGTGCGGAATTGATTGAATGCTTTCATCCTCAACTCATCCACACTCACTCGTGCAGTCAAACACAGGACGTGTGTCATTGATTGTTGACGGCAGCACAACCGTCAAACCCTGTCTGCCCGGCAACTTCCCCCACACGGGGCCCCATCATCTTCCCACCAAACAAAACCACAAATGGGTTGGTGGCGCCCCAAAACTATGCCACTTTGATCACATTTCGTGTTCGCCCGGTTTGTGCAAATGGCCGCTGTCGGGCGGACGCCTTGTGGTATCGCAACGAAATGGCGCCTCGGGCGGCCATACTGTGCCGTATCGAACCAGTATTAAACTATCCTTCTGCGACTGTGAGCGATGTGCTATGCTAATTTACTCCGCCCGAAGTTTCCCTTAACTTCACGGTCGATCGTGTGACTGTGCGTTAGGAGCAGCTTGTTTGCACGAACCGTCAAATTATCAAACCTTTCGGGATAGCGCACCGTACTGCTGGTTGTGCTAGCGAAATAGTTACACAGGGCTGTGTTTTTTTGGTTGCTGTTGCTGTTACCACCCACGATCAATGGCAGCCGTATGAAAAACTGGAGTAGCGCATAGCGCGTACGGTAGAAAACAAGTCTGTAAAGTTTGGCCCACCAAGTCCAGGGCATGGGCGTCGTCGTGGGGGACCCGGTTTGAACGTTATCGACACTCGTTTCGTGTCGAAGTTTTCGATGTGCCCAACAAAGCCTGAAGCAGGCAGTGAAGAAAATGGGGTGAACCTAATGAGACTGAAACTATTCAACTTTAGGTCGTCCGGCTGCTGCTCCCGGTCCCGATGCTGGAAAATATAACAAAACACTTAAAAGAGAAACAAAACCAGCAAGGGAGAAAAAAAAGAGAACGAAATCCTGAAACGAGTTTTCCGAGAAACGATCCCAGCTGAGAAGCGCAACAAAATCTCGGCAGCAACAACAGAAGGTAAAAAGGGAACATAAAACATAAAACAAAGAAAAGAAGGATCTTAAAACAGAAAAAAGAGAGAGAGAGGGAGATGGGTATAACAAAATGGAGAACAGAGGAGTTCTCCGGAGACTACAACTGGAGAAAATAATTCACCAGGTAAAAGCACAACAAACAAAAAACAACATTAAAACACACATATGTGAGAAACTTTTCCACTTTTCCACGTTTGCATGTAGAGTTAAGTGAGGTAAGGGTACGCGAAGGGCAGGAAGGGTTAGCGAAGGAGGGACTGTGGAAGAGGGTGTGATATTTTTCCATTCCGTCTCAATTGATGTAGCCCCGTGTAGTGGTGGACCCGGGTTTTTTGCGTTTGTTTTGTTAAGCGTATGAAGATGGCAGCAACGCCACAAACACACACACACACACACACAAAAGCTAACCCCAAAAACCGAAGGAACGAAAGCAACAAAACAAACCCAAAACATCCAACTCTCTCCACGGTCGAGCGAGGTTCGTTAAGATCTCCGTGTATGTGTGTGTG
>LULA01017934.1:0-11520 GCA_002091835.1 Anopheles maculatus | reverse complement strand
TGAGGACTGACTATCCAACTATGCGGTAACAATACGTCTAGTAAGACACAAATGGCAGGCATGGCCCACGAAGCCGTTAGGCCAAGAAAAAAGAAGAACACATTTAATGAACTTTGGGGACGGATTGCGGGCACTTTTCACTCAGAGGGCCTTTTTGACTGTGAGGCCTCTGCTGACAAATGGTCGACTATCGAGAGATCTTACCTTCAAAAGAGCCTTATCTACCAAGAGTCCTTGGTTTTCAAAGGAGTATCTGCTACAAAGAGTTCTTGTGCTCAAAGAATTCCCATCTACCAAGACACCTGAGTCGTCTAAGAAGCACCATCTACTAAGAGGTTTTATCGCCAAAAGAGCCTCTTCTACCAAGGGACCTTGGCGTCAAGGGTGCTAACAAATCCTTGACCACGAGTTTAATCTTAGAACAGACTTAGTCATCCAAAGGGCCTAATCTAGCCTTGATTTAAATAAGGCTTTTTTTACCAATAGTCCTTGCCATCCATGGTGTCTAATCTAATAAGAGACTTTATCCTCGTCATCTAAAGAGCTTCTTCTACCTATAGGCCGTGGCGCTAAAGGAGCACATTCAAACAAGAGACATTGTCTTAAAGGGAGTATTTTTCATCGAGAGATCTTATCATCTAAGGTGACTCTTCTACCCATAGAGACCTTTTCATACAAGGAACCTGCAAAAGGATCTTCCGAAAAGCTTCAGCTTCCAAGAAACCTTATCGTCAAAGAAGACACACCTACCTTAGCGATCTTATCGAGTTGTTCACGAGTCCGTAGAGATTTCAAGAATAATGCTCACAGTCCTCTTTTTCGGCCCCTCCATTCTAGACCTAGTTTTGATAGCTTAATTTACTTACTAAAAACAAAAGCTACACAAGACATACACAACATCCGTGGATTTATTTATATATGTATATTTATTTCCAGCCCATGCTAATATACAGTATTTTTATTTAATGATAAATACGCATCGGTTTTGTTTTGTGTGTGTGTGTGTTTTTTTTTTCGTTAGTAGCTATCAAACGCCGTATTTATACGTTACACAAGATGACAGTTAAGTTATTACATTGTTTAATTGATTTGATTAGCTGTTTACTTTGTTTGTCTCTTACTGTTTTGCTGCATGCGTTTTTTTTTCGTTCTTTCATTTCTTGTATTGTTTTTTTTTTCACTCTCTTTCACATTTTTTCAATTTCTTTGCTGACGATTGTTGTTATGTATTTTATTTTGCGCGCATGTGTGGTTTTGTTATATATGTGTGTTTGTGACAGTTTTTCTTTACTTTTTGTTCTTTACATTTATCTAATATTTACTCATGGTTTTGTTTTTTTTTCTTCTGCTGTTAGACATCACATTGTCACATTTTGTTGTTTTGTTTTGTTCTTTACAAATGGCAGAAGTAAATATTCAGATAATCCAATGTTCATAAATAGCCGACCGCACTCCGTTTGATTGCTAATAATGTCACACACTCACGACTGTCCCTTTCTATTCCTTTTCTAATTTTAGATTACACTTTTCCGTGATTTCTGTCTTTTACTTCCAAGGAAGCAACACTTTTTTGTTAGGCGACTTTACAACTACCAAGGCCCTATCTTCCTGACCTCAGCAGCTTCCGTATTAGTAGCTCTTGTTACATATATTAAACGTAATCAGTACAATAAATTTTTAGTTTTTTTTATTTCAGTGTATATTAAGAAGAAAAAAGCTATACCTTAAACGGGCAAAAACCATCAGTCTAAATCAAAAAGCAAATACTGTTGATGTGCCAATACGAAGGCGAGATCATGTACATGGCCTATACTTTTTCCCTCCGAAATGGGGATATCATCTCTTGAAGGATACTTTTTTTTTTCATTCGCCACAATGTCCTCCACAAGAATACGAATAAAACAAACGAAATGGCGAATCAAAACAGACTATAAAATGGTGCAAATAGTAGCGAAATTACACAACACTCAGGATATAGATTGAAGCATCGGAGTTGCTAATAGAAGCCGATACAAGACCTTCCATTGCTATTGCCCTTTACTACCCGATTCTGTGTTTTTTGTTTGTTTTGCTGAGCATTGAAAGTTTTTTTGTTTAGTGTTTTTTTCTTTTGTATTAGGACGGTGTTCTGTTTTCTTTACCCCTATTCCCTTCTTCACTGCTCGTACATCCGCTCAGTGCTGGAAAACAACTTTTTAGCAGCTTTCATTCTAGACCGTACTGTTTATATACTTTACTGCAACATCGCAACATTACATACCTTCCCCCGTTTTAATGGACAACTAATCGCGATATACAAACACTCACACACACACATGCACACATCTTCTGTCTTACCTTTACACAATTTATGGACAGCAGATATTTGGTTTAATTATAATCGCGCAACAGCTTGAATACTTACCAGGGAGCAGAGTACGCTGTAAGTGGCCCTGTTAAGCGGCATTGGATGAAGCAGCACTCTGAGAGCATGGGAAAATGTGTGTACGATTGATATCTTAAATGTGTTTGGTTTGTTCTTTTTTGTGTGTTTTTGTTTGTTTTTCGCTTCTTTTTGTAATAATTTGTTCTCTTACTTTAACTTATAGCCTGCTCTTTCCCCAAGTTCTTCCTAGACTTAGTACTGGCATTCTCTTACTGACACAGTCTAGAACAAAAGTGAAAAACAGGAAAACAATAATACATGATTCCTTACTAGGATCGAAATTCTAACTTTTGGTTTCAGTTCCTCAAACATTCAGCGCAAAAGCTTTTTTTCTGTTTTGTTTATCTTATGTATATGTATGCGTTTGGGTTTTACTAGCTTTGCTTTCTTGCTTCTCGTTTTCCACCTTCTTTCTTTGCAATGCAACCTTGCAGGTTTGCAGGGTTTTATTTTTGCTTCTTTACCCTTTTCAGCTGTTTTACTTTTAGCTTGATTTTGCTTATTAAATGATTTCAAAAAATATATCAGTTTCTGAGATTCTGTTTTCTTTTGCTTTTTTTTTTCTTTTTTTTTGCTCTTCACTACACAATTTTTCTGTTTTGCTTGTCATTCCCTTTCCATTAAAGGTAGTTACAATAAATGGTATCTTTGGTTTGTCGTACCGCTGCTGATACGGTATGATGTTTCCGTCCGTTTCTTTACGCCCCTCTTATTTGGGGTTCCTCCTCTGCTATTGTTTGCCTTTCTTTTGCTTTTTCTTCCTATTAGTGAAATTTAATGTTGGGCAGATCGTATTTTTTCTGGGCATAATGTTTCTGTCTTACATATATATTGTGCTTGCTTTCTCATTTTATGACTCAGTACATCTTTCGCACACTTTTTTTCGAAACCACCGAAATGCAAAAGCTGTATTACTATACCCTTGTTTAATGTTTAACCCAATCGATTTACATGTAGCCGTGGCTGCTTAATGTTGATTCTGGCTGTGTCATGTGTATTGAGGCCCTGGCATAAAATTTTCTTTCTTTTTTCGGTAGTTTCGTATTTTTCCGTTTTCTTCTTCTTACGTATCCATAGCGTTTGATGCATCCGCGTGTTGAGTTCTTTTATGTGTTTCTTCGTGTTGTTGTTACGTGTGTACATGTATATTATATTCATATGCATAACGATAATAATGTCAGTTTGCAAGGCCAAGGTATGAATCAATTCCAAAAGATTGCTATAAATGTACACATATGTAGTTGTACTTGTATATGCATACCTTACAAAAAACCAAACAACTAAAATACGTAGCGCTGAATGTATACGTGTGTGTGAATGTTTGTGAGTGAGTGCATGTATGTATGTTTTCAAGCATAATATCTAGTTATTACAAGCGTAGGGTCCTGGTTCGATGGTCCTAGCTAGTAACAAAAAATGATAAATTTATATATAGATAGGATTCTCCTGTCCTGTAAGCAGCCGGAACATTGAAGTGGGCATCGTTTTCATCAGTATCTATAAAAAGTAGCAAAAACCGGCTTAGTGTTGGTACTTCTCGCTGCTACCATTTCGTTCCTTACCTCGCCAACAGAAGTTGCTAACAGATTTACAATCTTTTCATGCGGTACCGCAACGACACTTTGGTTATTGATTTCGATGATTCGATGGCCTACACGAACGCCGCCCCGTTCGGCAATTCCTCCGCGAAGCAGACTGCAAATCTGCAAACAACGACAGTAAGTAGCATCGATTAGCGTTTGTGACAGCACTCCGACCGACGGGTGTTGCTGATGCCTTACCACACCGTTCTGCACGCTAAACCCTAGCTGGTACTTCGTATTTGGTCGCTTAATCTTCACCTCCACCACAGGCGCACACGGGACGACCGTAAACTTTACCACGGTTTGATTCTTCGTGTTCTTGATGTAACCCTGGCAGGTGGACAGCGGCAGCCCGACCAGACTCAGTCCATTGATGGCGATAATCTGATCGCCAATGTTTAGCTGTCCGCAACGGGCCGCCGCACCGGAAGACGCCAGATTCGCGATGACCACCGTCGGCAGCATCGAACCCCAGCCAGACTCCACAATAACTACGCCCAAAATTTCACCCTTCGCCTTGGGCACCACCACCTCCTTCTGCAGTTCCTTCTTGGCGAAAATCTCCAGCTCGTCGCCGAAAATCTCCTGACTGTTGAGCACCTCCTGGTAGTCCATCTCCTTCATAAAGCTGTGGTCCTCAATTCCGTTCGCCTTCAGGAACTCCATGTACGCGACCTGGAACGCTTGCCCGATGCTCTGGGCAATGAACTGGGCCTCTTCACTCTCGAACACGTGACAGATCATCTTCGGCGTGCGATTACCCTTTGGCCCAGTGGCAAGCTTCTGGGACGGTGTGCTGCCACTGCCAGTGACGTGACTAACCGTGTGTGAGCCCGAACCATTGCCGGCACCACCGGACGAATCTGTCGAGTCAACGTCCTGCGGTACGAAACGTCGCCGTGCCATCAGCACAACCAGATCGCCAATGTCGGCAATGTAGGAAATCGTGCGCAGTGCGTGGTCCATCATGATTTCCTTCAAATCCGTGTTTAGTACCATTATCTTTTCGGTGGATATGAAGAGATCAACTTCCGTGCTTGGTTGAACCTCACCATCTGGAGACTTTATATATAGAAAACAAAAGAGTGAAATATTTATACAATTTTCATTTTGTGCATGCAACAAGGTTTTTGGGTATATAACTTACCAAAGCCTAGAAAGTCGTTGTACAAACATAATTGTGTATGAGAAAGATTTAAAAAGTCAGTGTATGTCAAAAGCAGTCTAACAGCACTAGAACATTTCAAAGCAAAATCAAATCATACCTTTATTCTAGAAACAGCTTCTTCTGCCTGCAACATACGGGTCGATTTCGTGGGCTGTCCCTCACAGACAAGCTGAGTAGAGCCTAAGTAACGTGCCCGAAATAGAACACCTTCAATAAGAACTGTAAAGCTGCAATGAAACCACAGCAAAAACAGTGTTAATGCTAAGAAATGCACAAACCAGTACGGAATGCCGCTTGTTTTAAGATGTGAGTATACTTACAGGTAAAAAAAAGTCCGTGAGTGTGTTAGCATAATATTGCAGAAAAAAATTACCATGGTTTAATTTACATTCTATTATCTACTTTGTTATTGTCTTGTATTGTGAATTCTGTTTCTTAACTCTACTTACCTTCCTTGTTCTTCGATTTCCTTTTGGTGTCATTGTTGAGTAGTGACTTCGATTTAGTCGATCCGTTCGGGCTGCCCGAATCGTTCGACTTGTCCAACAAATTGCCCTCGCTCAGCGAATGTTGAGGGCTGGGATTCGGCGACGTTAATTGTGTCTGCGGTTCATTTGGACCGTTAAAGTTAATCAAGTTGCCACTACTTTTCGAGCTTTTGTGGCATGTGGTGGACGTCGTTCCCGCACCACCATTCACAGCATTTGCAACTGCAACCGATGCTGGCAGAGTGGCACCCGACGTACCAAGGTCCGGCAGTGGGATGGTAGAATTTGCTCCAGCCATACCAGAGTTGGAAACACCTGTGCCGGATGACGGAAGGAAACTATTGGAGCCATTGGTACCGTTCGGTTGATTGCCACGTGCTCCAACCAATCGATCGCCCAGTTGGCCTTGGTTGGCAGGTTTGCCGTTTGCTCCTGCGCCCACAACAGCACCCACCGTACCGACGGTGCTCGCTGGCTGGGATACATTTTGCTGCTTCGGCGATACCTTGCCGAGGGTAAGTAATCGCGCGGCACCCGTTTTGCGATCGTTGCTCCAGAGCTTACTGTTGCTCTCGTCGTAAAAACCTTGATCGTCCAGCCGCTGGTGCCCAAGCAGACGGTCGGTTTCCAGATCCGTATCCGGATCTTCATCCTCATCGACAAGAGTCATCGTTTTTGATGGAGCACCTGGCGCGATAAGCACATCCGTCTCCTCCGCAAACTCGCCCGGCCCTGTCGTAGTGCCTGACTTGGAACAGGCCTGCAGTGCCGTATGCAGTGACGACGGTGAGGACGAGAGCTTACAAGAAGTTCCCGTCACTGACTGCAGTCCATTTGAAAGAATGTTGGGCCCACTGCAGCCGACAGACGTCTGGAGTGTTGTTCCTCCGTTTGCAATCGGTTTGCTGCTAAAGTCCTCGTTAGCGCGTGTGCGAGGTATCCATATTGGTGATAGGCTGGGACCGGTACCACCGCTAACGCTGCCGGTACCTCCGCCACCGGTACCGGCACCTCCAACGACCGTGCCTAGCGGTTCGGAAAATTCGCTAGCGCAGGTGTTGCTTTTGTCAAACGCTTTCCTAGATTGGTTGCCACTAGCTAAATTCATGTTCTTTGTTTTCTGCAAGCAAAGTCTTATATCCTTTAATGTTGACTGCACGTCGGCGGTCGATGTCTGTGAATGGTTGAACTGCTGTTGCTGTGGTTGTGATTGTTGTGGTTGCCCTTGTTGTTGCGATTGTTGCTGCTGTTGTTGTTGTTGAAGCTGTTGTAGATGTTGAAGCTGGTGTTGCTTTTGCGGTACAGGTTGTTGTTGCTGCTGCTGTTGCTGTTGCTGCTGCAACATGGACAAGTTATCACAATCAATCGAAGATTTCCTGTGCGGTGCTGGCGCCGGAGGTGGTGGAGTCGATTGTATAGTATCTGTGATTGTCACAAAGACAGAGAGAGATAGAGAGAGATAGAGAGAGAGAGAGAGAGAGAGAGAAGGGGAAAAAGCAAATGAATATTAAAATACAACTACTCTTCCCGGCACTACCAACCAGAGCTACTTACTTATAGTATAAAGAGATTCCAGCTCTGGATCGCGATTTTTAAATATGCTTGCGTTATGTAGCATACTAGAATTCAGTTTCAAATTCCCCATGCGGAAGGTGTTGTTGACGAAGTAGCCCTCGACATTAGTGCTTTGATTCTGCTGTTGCTGCTGTTGCTGTTGCTGCTGCTGTTGCTGTTGTTGTTGTGACTGCTGTTGAGTATGCGGTCCTTGTGCGGATTTTATTTCTTTGGACACTATTGGTGACGATGCTATCGATTGCTTTGCCGTAACTGAAGGCGATTGTGCTCCAAGGAGACCATACGTATTGCCAATGCCTGATTGCATTAAACCACTGCTGCCACCGTTATTGCTATTGCCTGCCAGTTGCTTTACGCTACCAGTCACCAGATCTGGTGGCAGTAAACCCGGCATCGTGTTCGCGTTAAGATTGTTCTCCGAGTCGGAAACATGACCACTAGACAGACCATCCTCCAGAACCGGCATGGCGGCATAGTAACGTGAGTAGTTGTTTGCATTGTTTGCAAACAGACAGTTGAGCGTGTCGCCGGTTCCGGTCGGTGCACCGGATGTGGCACTAATCACGCCATTGTTCAGATCATCGCACATCGTAGCACCGTTGCCAGAGATGAGCCCAAAGTCACTACCGTACTGGGGCGAAATTTCGCTATCATAATCGCCACAGTTCGAATCATAGTCAGTCGTATCAGGCGAGTAGTTGAAGTTTTTGCTATATTTGCGAGTAAACGGCTTGCGTCCATCACCACTATCACCGTTCAGCGAATAGTGCAGCGGGTCCTTGTCGCTACCGTTCGAAATAATGGGATGCCCATCGTAGTTGGAATCATTGATCGCATCGTAACTGCTCGTACGGCTTGCACCATTGATGTACGTGTTGAAGCGCAACTCATTTACGTTGGTTGAATGTTGATTTGATGACTGATTTTGACTACCGGTATGTGCGTCGACCTGCTGCTGCTGCTGCTGCTGCTGCTCTGGATAGGACTTTAGCAAGCTACTTTGTACGTACATTGCGTAGTCGCGAGCATCACTTGCCGACTGCAGCGTGGATTTAAGCGACAGCCGCACACCATCTTCGTCACGTCGATCATACTCTGAATTGCAGTATCTGTCCGTCCCGTCCACCACAGCTAAACCCCCCGGCCCGGTGTGCCCCTTCAGATGCGTTTCGGTTTTCTTCCTTCGCAGCCCACAGTACTCGCTCATACGGGATTTGCTCTTCAGCTTGTAATTGTACTTCGCCAACCCGTTCTCCTTTTCATCTTCCTCTTCCTCGTCCTCGACATCGGCCGTATCGTCGTCCTCTTCCTCTAGCGTTGGACCGTCACTGAGCACTGGTGACTTTGGCGAGTGTGTAATGTTGTCCTGCTTTCCTGTCCCGTTCACATTCCCAATGTACGTCGTTTCGATCGTTTTTGACCTCTCCAAATCAACCGGATAGTCGTAATGAATGTCCAGGCTCTCCACATCCTCGTCCGCACTGTCATTGTAGTCGCTGAATTTTTCCACATCCTCCGTCGACGGACACTTGAAGAATTCCTCCAACACTTTACGCGTTTCGGAAAACTCGTACAGATAATCAAACGTGGACGAGTTGGCGATGGGCGGAAAGCTGGAAGAACCCATCGTTAAATCATCCTCCGATGTTTGTGCGTTCAGTTGGATTTTCTCCAACGGTTTGCCGCCCATCTCAGACGCTGCTGTTTTGCCGGGTTTCATGTCACACGGCAACAAGTCGTACACGTGATGTTCCTGCTCTTTCCTGCTCCCGGTGACCTTTGACAGGTCGCCACCACCGTAGCTATTCGTACCTTCCGTGTCGTTCTGAGATCGAACATTTTTGGGATCTAGCAACAGCGTCTTGCTCAGGGTGGAGTTTACCTGATCCAACAGCGAAGGAGAACAGCTGGCATTGCCAGTGGACGATTGGCCGGTAGACATGCTATTATTATTATTATTATTGCTGGATGTCGCCGTTGTTGTCGATAGGACACGCTGCGGAAATCCAGGACGAGGTAGCGTTAACAGTGATGGTGACGTTAGATTTATTTTAACACTAGACGCTAAGTAACAGTCGTTTTCGTCGCACAAATTCAAACCGAACCTTCTCGGTGAACCATCGTACTCTGGTGTAATGAAAGAACACGGGGAAATGACATAATGGGAAAGAGGGGAATTAGGTATATCCACTCATCTTGCAGCCATTCACATACTTGCAGCATTGTGAACATAAAATTGATGGAAACCCACAAAAGAGAAGAAAAAAGCGCTAGCGTACTCACCGATAATGTTGGATCCAGTGTTGACTTTACTCTCGACCATATCCTCACCATCGTCCAGTCCGATCGGTTTGACCGGATAGTGTGATATCATTTTATCCGCAAAATCTGCCGAGTTCAGCAACTGCTCGTTCTCCACACTGGGACTAGCGACGCTCAGTCCAACGTGCGGCACGTGCTCCAATTTTTTACCCATATGCAACACACCTTTCCGGCCCGGGCCCGATTCGTCCGACTCTGGCTTCGGTTGTGTAACCAACAGTGAGTTGCCGTGCTCCTTCGTATTGCTGCTCAGGACAACAATTTCCTCACCCCCGTCGCTACCGGTCGCACAATGCATGTCGGCACCAGTCCCAAACCCGGCCAGCTTGTCCTTGCGCGTATTGTTGTACGTCTGCATCTCGTGCTGATAGTTGAAGTACTTCAGCTTATCCTCCATATCGCTTTCATCCTCGAGCGGTGACTGTAGTACCATATTGTAACAGTTTACCGGCTTGTAGGCGGAAGCGGACACGACTCCCCGCTTCGGTGGCTGCATCACTCCTACACCACTCACAACGTTGCCACCGGTGCCGCCTTTCGACTTCGACACACTCGGATAGTGTGAGACGGAAAGGTGGCAGTAGTTGCGCTCCATCCATCTGGCTGTGCCGGACATATCCTTCTTGGTGCGCTCGCTCGTGTCATCGTCATCGGATAACAGCAAGCCCGCTGTTGGGCCGCCGCTACTATTGCCTAGTGTTGCTGCGCTGATAGCAGATTGATTTTCGGTTGGCGAACAGGTCAGCGACGGTGGTTGATTGCTGTAGTAGAAGCTGTACCCATCCGAGGACGAGCTGTTCTTGCTAGCGGATTGATTTGACGAATGTTTTATACTGCCGGTACTGTACATATCGCTCTTCAGACCAATGCTTGCACCACCAGCTGTACCACCAACGACCACACTGCCTCCACCAGTGCCTCCTCCTCCTCCACTGGTGGCTGGATGGTTGTTAGTGTAATGGTTATTATTACCGCCAGCGTTGTTGCCACTGCCACTCATATTGTTGTTCATGCCGCACGCCTGCATCTGCAATGCCTTTCCGACGACCAATTCCTTATCGGCGCTATACTCAAATTCGCTCGCCGTACCGTGATTGGTGGTGTTACTGTTACTACCGCCGCTATTATTATTTCCGTACATGTTCATATCCATGTAGACCTTGGAGGTCGCCGCATTGCTAGCCTGTGCGGCAACTGTCGGCGGGCTCGTACGCGTCACATACGTCGCTAGTGAGTGTGTGGAACCGAGCGACATGCTGCCGACGTCCATCAGGCAATTATTGTTAGTTTTTTTGCTACTATTGCCGTTCGTACAAGCACTGCTGCTGCTGCTACTGTTGCTGTTGTTGCTGTTGTTGTTCATGACATAGTGATACTCACTGCGTGGTTTGCATTTAGGGAATAGTAACGAAATTTTTTGTTCACTGAAACTCAACGCCGAGGACACATCGTTCGCAGACGTGCCACCACTACCACCACTACTACTACTATGCTCGTGTGTCAGCACACCTGCCGTATCGTTACAGGCGCTGCTGACGCTGCTGCTGAAAGGCATGGAGGAAATAGGACTGCTATCATTTTGGTCGACAGAGGTGCTCTCTACTGGTGTCGAGGATGACTTTTTATCGAAAGCAACGGTCGAACTAACCATACTTAAGCCCAGACACTATCGAACGGGGGGGAGGGCAGGATATTGCTGGAATTTGTTTCAGGTGCCACGGCGACTTCCGTTCACTTGTTTCCGCTGGTTCCGCGGACTGGACCAGCTCACAAAATGAGAGCGTTAAAGGATTTAAAGGGCCGCGATTCACAAACAGGATCGCGTATGTATGAATGTATGTATAGCAGACCAAACTTTAATAGAATAAAAAACAACTGAAAAATAATAATCGAACTTCACCACCGGGAACTAACGGAACTGGGCTGGATGGCGTGTGTTTCGTTTTTTGTTTTTTTTTT
>LULA01017929.1:0-11558 GCA_002091835.1 Anopheles maculatus | reverse complement strand
ACGCTGCGCTGCATTTTTATTGCTCTCGGTGGGTGCTTTTCGCGTGACCAATTGAAAGAAACGTACACACACGCATACAGACGAGCGCCGAGCAGATTGTTTGAGATGCAAATTACTAAAAAGGTGTGAATAATTCGCTTCCCTTTGTGTGAAGCGTAAGTAGCCCAAGAGGTGTATATTTTTTGGATTTGTTTCAATGAAATGTTTTGCAAACCTTTCAAATAACCTTTCATTAACCGAAAAAGGTGTCATTACATTAGATAATTCTCTTCAAAGTTTTTATAAAGTAATTATAATAAGTGACGTTACCAAAGAATCGTTTTACGAAGCAAAACCAAACAAACTAAACCAAAAACGTGCTCATCCCCAAGAAGGTGGAGACGCTTGGTCGTTCACTCGATCGTACCGTGTTTGCCGATTGGCGCACACACCGATGGGAGGAGCAAACGAAGCTCCAACCCGAACGCAAGACTTTACCCGATCGATCCTCACCGTCCGGATCGATCTTACCCTTCCATCGAGAGGCACACAAACGGGACCGCTGCACAAGGACGTCACGCAGCAGCGTCCGGACCGTCGGCATGCGTCGTGTCGTGCGATAAATTATAGCGTTGCGAAAGTGCGTCTACTTACCAGGATACTGCCAGAGGGCGGGCGGTGTGCGGACGGCGTTTTGAACCGCCGCATTGGTCACGCCCATCGCGACCGCGTCCGGTGCGAGGGGTATCATGGTGGAGTTGGTGCCGGTGAAAAACATGTTCTGGCTGAGGCCGGGCGTTGCGCAGCCTACGATCGCGCCGATCGCGTGTCACCGTGTTGTGTTGGTGCGTGCCGTTGCAAGGTGGATGGCGATGGTGGTGGCGATGGTGATGATGGAGGGGCAAACCGCGATGAATTGCGTTCGGAGTTTGATGGTGGTGCGCATATGAATGGGGGGGAGCCGGGCCACGAAATGCATCATCGTCATCATCGTTATCGTACCCGCGGCAACAGACACGCAACAGGCCAAGATCGAGAGGCAGACGAGTGTGTGGGGAAGAGAAAACAAAACAATTCGATGCATGATTGATCGATAATGAGGAGTGCGTGTGTGCCGGTTAAGAACATGTTCCGGCGCTTTAAGTGAAGTGCTTTTCTGTTACCGTAGCAGAAACATGAATGGTGCAGATTTTTCGAAAGTACAGCGCGAGATGAGATTGTTTCGGCATCAACGATATCTATTACTGAGATCGTAATGAAAGCCACAGTGCATCAAAGCATCATAAAGAGCAACATTAAATGGTACGTACTGCTTTTCTTACGCTTTCCATCTCATTTGACAACCTACCTAAATCAGCCGTCGTACCAACGGTTCCGGTCAGCGAGCCACCATTCGCTGCGGCACTTGCCAACCCCAACCCGTACCGGTTCAGCTCTTTGCCCTGGTGTAGCTGGGGCGATGGGGTGGCCGAACTTTCTTGCAGCCGTTGGCGAGCGACCGCTATGCCGACCGGGATCGATTGGGCAGCGGATGGAGTGGTTGTCGTCGAACCGGGCGGATGATTGTTGGTGGCCGACGCTAGCCCGAGTTGTTCCATCGTGGCGGCAACAGTGCTCGAGCCCGCGCTGGCACCTGCTCCTCCGCCGGTACCACCACCACTGCTGCTGCTGCTGCTGTTGTTGCCACCCACGGTAACGTTGCTGATGATGGCGCTGTGGCTGGCGGTCAGCAGGTTGCTTCGTGCGACGGAGCTGCTGGAGAAGTTGCTGGTTCGGCTACTGTTGCCGGTAGTACCCTTCGGTGAGGATGCTTCGATCTTTATGATGGCATTCAGGGCGGTCGTGTTGGTGGTCGCTTCGAAGCTGTTTGACGTGGTCACTTCCGACACTTGGCACGGTTCACGCTTGATCTGGAACGGGATGAGAAGTATGCGCTTTGTTAAAATGTGTTTAATACAATCGAATGTCAAATAAATAGCATGAGCATATTTCGATTTTGAAGTTGTCAATTCGAGTTATTTGTTGATTGGTATGAGTTTTATAATATCCTGATCACAGAGACTTTGCTTAGCAGTGTATAACAGTTAAACTATTCTGAATTCTAGCGCATAATCTCGTTGATGGTTTAAAACCATTCAGGAATGTGGACTTTAATTTCCTTGTGAGTGAGTGAAACACATAGTAAGGCTTGAGAATCATTACTCAAAAGTGTTCCGTGTTAATCTTGTACGATTATCCAAGTCTAAGTCCAGACTTCACCAAGTTTAAGTTCTTACATAATTAAGAATACATGACAGTGTGTTCTCCACTATACTGTAGCTTACAGGATTGATTTTCTTGCCAGATCTAGGACAGACAAATCAAAATCGCGATCATAAATTCGATCAGCAAAGTACTAAAAATTTTAGTTGATATTTTGGTTGCTGCACACTATACCTGTTATCCATAAGAATAGGAGTACAAGTTCTATCGGAAACCCCAAGACAAGAGGAACGTATGTCTGACATGTCTATTTTAGAGACAGTTTAATCTTCTATTTTCTACTACCCAAAACCATTTCCATTCTTGGTTTGCCCGATGCCCCCTAACCTAATTCTTCCCCACATAGAAATGTTCGGTTGACCATAAATGCAATCCATTCGTCGAATCTTACATATTTAATGAGAAACAAACGGTAAACGTGTGACCTCCCTGGCATGAACAATGGACGGGATGGATGGGACTTTCTTTCCGCGATCACGACACCCCACCCATACTAGTTGGGTTGGATTTTATTTTTGTTTTAATATAAGCATTCTTAAGCAACGGCTTATAAATAATTAATCAAAATCACCATCACCGGAAGACACGATGGCGTACCGTACTTTCAACAAACTTGACGCGAAAAAAAAAGCTGTAAAAGGAAATGAAGATAAAGAAACCAGCCAGGGCACCATAAAGGAAAGTGCCAAAAACAAGAAACCTTAATCTTGTATTATCTTAAGGTAGGGTGACTTTTTTCTGCTTGTATGTTCAGCACAATCAAAATCAGCAACATCACCCGATATCAACAATCAAACACAGTTTTTACCCTCAAAAAAAAAAAAAAACCAAGGTTTCCTGTAAAGTTTATTACTTTTGTTTGGAAAAGAAGCAAAAAAAAAGAAAAACAATCTCCCATTTTCTACACAACACCACCCGGGACGAGTGTGATGCATTAATAACAAAGAAGGAAACAGCACGACAAAGAGGCAAAGCATTACACGAAAGATTGAATTAATCCGTCATGCTTTTAAAGTGCATTATCACCATTGGCTTTCGCGGTCGCGGTTTAATGATCGTGAGATTCAGCTTACATTACTTATAGCGCGCAATGGAACAGTACAGAGACGTGCGCAAAAAAACGGACATTGGTGCTAAGATTTAAAGATTACACAGGTGAAATCATTCTTACCGTTCAAGGACTTTTGGTGCAAGGAATTTGTGGCGTTACAGCTGTAGAAACAAAAACGGTGCCACCACATTCGGGATGGTTGCAATTGCACGTGAAACACAGCTGCACTGAGGGATCACGATCCAATGTCAACGGCAGGGTTTCATAATTTAGCACGCCCCAAACCGAATCGCACCGGACGGCAGAATAGTCAATGAGGTTTGAACCATTCTGCGACCATAACAGCGGGTACCATTCTCTTTTCTTTGGACGTGGAGATCGTGAACCAACGTGGATGAGCTATTCGAAGAACGTAATTAAAAAATTAACAACCAAGCTCTCTCCCCATCGGTCAGTGGCAGTGTAAATGGATTCGCGAATGACACTTTACTGACGTTATAACATCCATACGAGAGAGGAAGCTACAGAGAGACAGAGAGCGAGCGAGAGTGCATAATAAAACTCCACGAATGGAGGGCGAAACCTGTGCAGCTCGTGTGAGGAGCTTTTTCCTTTGTTGCTGGTGCAATTGCAAAGAGCTAAAGTGCTAAACGAAATAAAATAAATTCCACCCGGTTACAGAAGCAGCTTGCAAGTGTCTTCTGACTTGGGGACCACCACCATCAACACCAGCCCGTTTGGGGTAATATGTACCGGAATCGATGGTGGAATTAATTTGCGATTCTCAGGACACGGCTTGTTCGTTTTTTTGCGATGCATTGCAACAGCAATGACATGCATGTTACAACTCCGGGCTGCAACATTTTGGTATTCGGCCCATTTAAAACTGGGAATCACCACCCAAAAGGTAGGCCCTCTTAAGATTTCACTCCGTTGTGAATTTATAATTGTGACCGGTTGGAGGGTTGGAAACGTTGGAAAAATGCACTTTGCTTCCCCGTTATGGTTTGTGGATGCCGCACCAGATCCCCAATGGGAGCGACAAAACGATGCACTAATAAATAAAACAACACACACAGACAAACAATTTCGCCATGGACACATATTACTACCAGTTCCTTAACGAGACACTGCCCTAAGAATGGAGATGACAGCATGTGCAGATATATTTTCCTACCGAAACATTTTGCTGTTGGTTTTTTTTCCTGTACGAAGAAAATTCTTGCGTTAATAAAAGAATTTCCTAACAGAAGTATGAACAGTGGGGATGCAGAATTTAGTACAAATATTACACAAGAAGAAAAACACGAATACACATTGAACATATAAACACATACATAAAGACACAACGAGCAAAACCCGGAGGATGTGGGACATTAATTACATCTATAAGGCGACATTCCGCGACTGCTGATTTGCATTGGGTTTTGTAGTTGAGTTGAGTGGGGATACAAAAAAACAATCCATCGCCTTAAACGAACTTCGAATATAAGAGAACAAGAATAGAGCTAAGAGACGGCACAGCATCAGTTGAAGTTGGCGTGAGGTTGAAGATTTTGCAGCAAAGACTTAACCTATATGGGCATTAATGCATTGGTTTGTTTCTATACACTGTTTAGCTAACTTTTTTTTTGGTTTGTTTGTCCCAGTTTGCATTTTAATCGATAGAGATTCGTCCACACGCATCACCAATTTTGAGTGCCAATCGATCTTCGTGTTGCGAGCGACAAACACATGAAAGCGAGCGACAAATGCGTCCTTTTTTAAATGATTGAACACTTACGTGAACAACGGTTTTGGTGTCCGTGTCACGGTTGGCAGAGTCCTCCTGCCGATCGACTCGTATCGAGCGTCGTTTCTTGGGAAGACGTTCCACTGCCCGTAGTGCGGCCGATTGCTGATGTCCCGGTGACTTGGGCGGGTCAGATTCTCCGGAAGAAGCGTTACAAGGTTCTACAGTTGGAGCTGGTAGCGTCTGAACGGTCTCGTTGCCCAGCTCTTTGGCGTGTGCCGAATGTAGTGCTGCCCAGCGACGCCTTGGTCTATGATTGACAGCTTCGCTCGGTGGCGCCGATGCTGGTGGATGGTTGAATAATGGTGTCTGCTGCTTCCGATCGACGGTTGCTGGGTGCTGTGAGCTCGTGAGTTCTGGCGCCGGTGTGGCTTCAAGGTGCCGTTGCTCCGTACCGGAAGCCGGTTGTCGTGGGGTGTGTGACGTTTGTAGTAGCAGCCCGGATGGTGACCGATCACCGTTCGAAACTGGCCGACCGTTTTGGGTGGCCGGCTCGTGCAGAATCGAGTGTAGTTTGCGCTTGAGCTTATTGGTCTCGTGAGGTGGCGTTGTCGGTGACGTTGGGCTTAGTAGTGCCGTCGAATCGTACCGATCGAACGTTAACTGTAGCGAATGGTCAGTCCGGGGTTTCGTCGGTTCGTTGGTGAGTGGTAGATGAAGCTTCGGCTTACAGCACCGGTCCACACCAACCGACGTCAGCAACTGTTCGTGATGGTATTCACGCTCGATGCAGTAACGGTGCAGAAACGCGTCGTAATGGTTGCCGTTTTCGTCCGGCTTGAATGGGTAGCGGTAGTACGGCGGGGGTAGCTTGTCACCGACGGTTTGATGACCGCCGGCTAGCAATGGTTCGCCGGAGCTGGCGCTCTCTGGAGAGTTGAGTGCGAAGCTGCCGGTGGTTGCCGGTGGCAAAAACGAGTTCGGCGGAACCTGCATTGAGAACGAGTGCGAACACATGACAACGAATGTCATTTCTGGTTTGTTATAGCGCGAATTTGGCATCAAAACACCAATGGTTTCGAAGGGCAAATTAAGGCGACACAACAACGTAAATAAATTCACATACAAAACACAAAACAAACACAAATGGAAAATGGAACGGTCTATGATAAGAATGAATCAAGCGCATGTACAGTACGAATGTTGGTGCAACGGAAAAAAATAAACGAATGAGTTCATGACAAATGAAGCGTAGTATAATGACAACAATATTGATTTATTATTGCGAAACGAAGCCCAAACTAGAGATAGCGATATTTAGAATGATCCCACTGAGTAATATGCCGGTAAACAACGATCGAATTATGGGGTGCGTGCATCCTTTTGATCTGTACTGCCACGGATGCTTCCCCTATCTCCAATAGAAATTATGAATTTTATCTATTTACCAGCATATTGTCCCCACAGAGTATGGGAAAATTTGAATTTTACAAAGAAAACCCGCCAATCAGTCCTCAATTATCAGACAATGTTTTTGCCCTTCCGATTGGAGGTCGAAATAGTGGTCGAATTGAATGTACAACAAACCCAGATACACACACTTACACACGGACAAACACATTTCAATCATATGAAACACAAAGTATATGAAAAACGGATAATGAAATGAAATAGAAAAGACAAATGGCCGTAACTTCGAATCACGTTACAGCCATCCGTGACAGATGATTGTATTAATCGAATTAAAACACATTTTGTGAAAGAAATGTAGTAGTTGTAGAAATGTGGAAGCACTAATCGATGTTCGCAATAATAGAATTTTGTAGTAAAATGTCTCAAAACGCGCTCCGTAACTCATGCGCACGTTTTGCAGATACGTTGAGTTGAACAAAACTATGAAAGCTTAAACAATTTGGCCATGAGAAGAAAGCAATTCCAACCACCGTTGGAAGTCATACCTGAATTTGCAATGGTTCTATGGTGCCGTGCTCCCACCGTCCGATGCAGGTTTCGGTTTTCTTCGCGACCGCCGTAGTGCCATTGATAAAGTCGGTTTGTGACTGCACGAAGATGCTGCTATTTGCCTGTGGAAAGAGAAGCAAACGGTTAGACTAAGGGAACGTCACCTTCGAGCCTCATTTAAATGCCGTGTCACACAATCATTCACACCGGGACACATCAACACATCCGTAGCGTTGTAAATATTGTTGCCTGTAGCACAACGTGTCGCACAGATAGGCAAATCGTCACCACCGGGAAGCTTTGGTGTTCCATCGCGCACCCCAAGGAAGCAAGGAAGTCAAATAGGCCGTAACAAACATGGCACCTTTCCTGCGCTGCTGTGCCTGGTTCGTAGCCGGGAAGAAGCCGTTTCCACAGCTCATCAATAATGTGCACCGGTGTTGGTGTATGTGTGTACGTACGCACATAACACCCCCCCCACCTCGACAACGGAAAGCACCGAACAATGTGTGCGTTCCGCTTCGACACCGTACGTCGAGAGGCTGTCCAAACGTGATCGAAAAACCGGGGCAAGCTCGGGGCTTTCGGGGCTTTGATTAATGACACTTTTCCTTTTCCACGTCCCAGGAACCCGGTGAAGGGTTGGGCGGTTCTTGTGGGGGTTGAATCGACACAAGAAAAAAACACTGTTAACAGAGGATGGAAGAAAAAACAACAACACAATCGTCACGCCAGCAGGGCGTTCGCTTCTTAAGCTAACGTAAACAGCCCCAGCCCCAGTCATCGATCTTAGCGCGACGCCCGTTTTGCCTTTGACCAAGTATGGCGGATACATGGACACGATCCACACTGGAAGCGCGTGCGAATGAAAAGCCATCGCATGATTGACGTGCGAAACTCGACGGGATGCACTGTGGGTAAATTCTTTTAGCTTGAGGATTTCCTTCCCAAAAGTTTTACGGCAAATTGAACGCCACAAACAAGATTTTCTTTTCTTTCTGCGTCGAGGGGTTTTTTTGGTCGAGTATGGTACGCATTGAAAATAGAATAATGTGCTCCTAATTAAATTTGTTTACTTAACACACACACACACACACTTACCTGACTGAAGGAGAGGGCAGCACCGGCGCTGTGGAAATTTTTGGCCACAAGCTCTAACGGTGAGCAGGGAAGAAATGGTGAGCTGGCGGGCGGTGTATTATATCCTCCGGCGGCAAACAGTGATTCTGTCACTGTAAAGAAAGCAAAGGTGGAAAATAAATGTTTTGTATTAGAACTATGACGTTAGGTGATGGTGAAGGATTAAATCAATAGCTTCCGTGATACGGACCCATTAACATTTATATTAGCTGTCTAGCTTTACAGAATCCGCTGGGCTGGACGAGAAATCTTGAGAAATTTTGCTGCGTTAGTAAGCGGAAAGAAAATAAAACGCGGACATAGATACAAGCACCGAAAATTGAAAAGCATCCCCCAAAGTGGGACCATCTCCAATTTTGCAAGTTAGCAGGATGTGAAGCGGAAAAGAAAACTCCAATTCTAAAGCACCGAGCATCTGCGAGAACCGGGAATCTCTACCCAGTGGTTCCGAATGTCGCCATTGCTAGCGAGTGAGGTCGCCCAGTTTGCGAAAGGGATTTGCTGGCGATCCGGATGGGCACGGGCAACAGCAAAAACCCCACCATTGGGGCCATTGGGCAATGAATGCATGTCACGGACTACGGCATGCCGATGTGTGCTTGTGTGGGGCGAACGTTTTGCGGGTGGCCGGAACGAATCCCCTAACGATGGATGGCGCGTTAGAAAAGGGCTACCACGGGTAGACGATAAAATAAATGAACGAACGGCGTTCGCCAAGAGTTTGTGTAGGGCAGTGGAGTGAGAGAGAGAAGAAAAAAAGCGTACACATACACATAAACACACACAGACGGGCAGCTTGAGCCTTCCCAAGCCCCATGTGGAATGAGATGGATGATAAGACGAACCTTCGTTCGGAAACCGTTTCGTGTTATGTGGCTAGCAGGGCTTAAGGCATAAGGCTTTTTCTAGGTTTAGGTCTGCAACCGGAGTTCAGCATTTGCTGTGGATGTGTACGGCTTTTGGGCTCGGCTGTACGATTATTATTTTTTTTTAAAGGACACTTATGTAGGCGAGCGAATTTTCATCCCATTCTCATTCATGTTTGTGATGTGGAGTACTTCGCGCATGTATAGAGAAAGGGCACAAGAAGCAGTTGGGTATCGTTTATTCATAGAAAGATTAAAGGAAAAGAAAAAGTTTCTGCAACCATTTTAGTTGATGGGCTTTTTATGTTTTTATTTCTCAGAAGCTAGAACAGAGAACGATTCCATTGCTTCTTTTATGTTCCAAATCACAACATTATATTTAACTCGAGTGAAAGATTATTATGAATTAAAAAACAATATCTAATGTAAAGCAAAAGTACAAACAAAATTTGCAATAAATATAGCATTGCTGATTCGATTTACTGTTCTTTTAAGTCGCGATGGAGACACGAACACGGCTCGAAAACGCCATTCCACGGTAAAAACGCTTTCGGGGTACCGTGCGCATTGGAAACGGCCTACTCGTTCGGTGCCGCAGTCGACTGTGTACTGATAATTTATAACGAACTGCAAATAGTTGTTGGATCCGGCAGCTGCAGAAGTTGCTCGTGTCGGGAGTTGAAGGAGTAAGATCCTGGGGAAGGGGGGGGAGGCAGGAGTATAACGGAGGAATGTGCATAGATTAAGCGCCACCATTCGTGGAGATCTGGTGTTCTGAGGTGCCACCCTGCTTGCGCGACCATGTTAAGGAACGGCCGGGAAGCCGTGGCTTCACTGTATTGGATTGGAGGTGATTTACAGCTCCTGAGCTTGAGTTTCTCGCACCAAGGGCAAAGTATGCACGCGCTACATAATACTGGTACGTGTAGGGCTGTGTGTATATTCCCACATTACGTTGGTCACATCGCACAGTACTCGTGTGCAACACGGGTTAGAAGGGATGTTGTTGTCAAAATTTTCGATTAGCATTCTACTACCGTTACTGCTGTTCGGTACACCTTCTTTTTTGCTCGAACTGCCCTTAACTTGCTCTTACTGCACAGGGTGCTCCACAAAGTTTCTCCAGCGCGACTTGGGTGCTCCTGTGTGCAACTTTGCTTATTGGTTGAAAACTTGAAGTCGAGTACACCCGGGTTGAATGGGAAAGTTTTACCGCTTGACCGGTTGTTGCCTGGCTTTCATTAATCTTTCGGTGGAGCCTGAAGGAACCCTCTGTACCTCTGCACAGTGCTGTGGAAGCGGTGCGCGCGGAATCGTTTGTCGTCCAAAGTAAACCAATAAATTCCCGGTTGCGTTTGACAGCGGCAGCGGCATACCCGAAAGCTATTGGTTGGAGTTTTTTTTTCTCCCGCTCGAGAGAAGGAACGAAAACCGGAACTACGAAAATCTCATTTACGGTCTGAAGTTTAGAAACGGGTGGCCTCTTAAGAAGCGAATAAGAATGCAGAACGTCAATACAGCAGTGGGTGGTTGGTAGGTATTTTAAGGTTGTGAGATCACCTTCAACTAGAACGGGTTTGACAGCATAGTTGAGCGAGTGTTACACAATGAAGCAATTCTTTAGCCGGGTCGGAGCCATTTGGCCACTTTAAAATATGAAGAAATATTCTTAAAATTTATCGAAAATCTAGACTCGTACGTTTCCGCTAGACCACGCTTAGATGAACAATATCTCTAGTCAGGTATTTCGCTAGCTATCTGATGCCACCGACATCAAGATTATGGCAAAAACTTGCAAAACAATGCATACGAAAGCAGGGTATACACTCAGCGTTATTGCACTTGCGGGTGTCTCGTCTAGGAACAGCACCCACAAGCAAGTCACCAAAAAGGGAAGAATTTCTTTTCCATCTAGGTTACGCCACAGCACACGACACAGAGCAGCTCCTAAGAGCTTCTATTCTTATACCTTCGGAATTGTTGCTAAGTCTGCTGAAGCTGACAGCGCTTTATGCCAGGACGGGAATCCCTTTCAAACAGAAGACGTGTGTCTTTCCTACCGTTACACGTCCTGTTTTCGGCTGCTCAGACACTCTTCCGCTCAGAGCAACATTAGACATTCCTCACCGAGCGTCGTACCAAAATTTTGCGTTGAAACTTCTAATAATAATAAGAGCGAGCCGTTAGCGAGCTGGACATGAAAAGGATGTTGACGTGACATAGCCAAGGATGGACAAATTCCAGTTGCTCCTGACATCGTTGCGTAGGCTTGACCAGCATCTTCCCTTTGGCTTCCCCAAACCAAACATTTAGCCAGTGTGAAACGAAATTGAAAACGATACTCCGGCAAGAAACGGGTGAGCAAAGATAAAGACAAAACTGCCGGTTCGAATGGGACGACTACTCACACTCGCGCTGATGGTGGTATTCGAATTTTACGACCACCACCACGAGACGATCGTCTCGTTCTTAGAATTTCTTGTAGAACCATAGATCTCCCCCTACGAGATCCTCCTGCCAACCGGTTTATCTTAGCTCCCGGAAGTTTTGTTTATCTCTGCGATAC
>LULA01017928.1:0-11565 GCA_002091835.1 Anopheles maculatus | reverse complement strand
GGTAAAATAGGGGTGAAACTGGGAGAAATTGAGGTTCACGAGCGTCAAATGCTCGCTGGGTATGCCTTTTTTTGCACCGCAGTTCGTTGTGCCGGACAATTCGTCATAAATCGACGGCGAGCAAACAGCCCATACACGTTCAAACACATCACGGCGCATCAAAACAACGAAGCTTATTCATTAAAAATCGGTCAAAAACAAAGTGGTCTGAAGGATGGTGGCTGAAGACACACATACACACATAAATATATTTTTCACGCCGTTCTGGACTGAAAATGGACTGAACTGGAAAACAACAAGTTCTTTGTTCTGTCGTTTCATGACGACACATTTTTAACATATTCAAAGGTGCACAGTTTTCGAAGGACATGTCTCTTAACACACAATACTATTAGGCGGGCCCAAGGAAAGTTTTAGCAAAATCAGTTCTAGTTAAACCGTGACCAAAGGTAGACCATCATGGAGAAAGTTGAAAGTGCTGGATGTCGGATAACGAAAGAGCAAATAGAACGGTTGGTAGAAATAATGGAAAAAAATCCCGATGTTGCCAAGGGAATTTGCACTAATCCCACAACGTTTTGGGGTGAAGTAAGCTTGGAGCTAAACAGTTTGGGGCCTTCAAAAGATAAGCTGTTGTGGAAAAAGGTACAGAAAAGATGCAGTTTACATAATTTTTGGCATTGACTACATATATGTTTTTTTTAGACATAGACTGATAAAAAATCGAACGTGAAGAAGAAATACGCACAAGTGCGAAGCGAGCGGAATAAGACCGAAGGTGGCATTCCAGTGACCCTTAAATTTACCGATATCGAGGAGCGTATCCTTAATGTTACAAATATAAGGGCAAATGCGGAGGGAGCTTCTTCTTCTTTCATGGCCTAACGACCTTTTAAGGGCATGCCTGCCATTTCTGGTTTACTAGACTAATTGATACCGCATAGTTGGTTAGTCAATCCTCACTATGGGGGAACGGCCCAGATGAGACTTGAACCCCGGTCCTGCCGTGTGAAGACCGGCGCCGCTGTCGCATCACCACCGGGCCGCCCCTCTATAATGTATTCATTTTATTCTCCCCCGGGCGGAGGGAGCTATAGACAGTATTTGCATTGGAACTCCAGCGTGCTATACACAACAACAGCAAGCAAATAATGACGATGAGCCAGAAAATACAATGTGCGCAACAAATTCAACATGCGCAACAAATCAATTGGAAGAAGTACCAAGTACTTCAAAGGCTGTAACATCATCGCCACCTGTACGGAAAACCCAACCCAAACCAACAGAAAAAACCACCGATAATTTCCAACAGATTTTAATAGAGCAAAATGCAGCTATTATGAACTCTTTGGGTGAAATGGTGTCGTTGATGAAAGTATACGTTGAATCATCGATAAACTTTCAAAAGGAGCTTTTGGAATGTGTGAAACAAAAAAATAAGGATTAAAAATCATCGTTCATAAAATAATAGTTTTTGAATTCTGAATAACAGAATAAATCTTCCTTAAGATACATATTTGTGAATTTATTTATGGAATAAAGTTTAATATACATATGTTATGCAATGCGCAACATACATTTACCATTCTTGCGCATTTGCTGGGAGAATAGCGCAATTGTCTTTCGCCGTTTATGCACCTAAACTTTGCTTTTAGCATGATTGGTGTTGAATTCTGCCTCCGGACTTCCAGGTTGCGCATTTGCAAAAGGTTTCACAAGCCATGGTTTTGATGGATACGCAGAATCTCCTGGAATATTATATGGGAGATCTAGAAATCTAATTCACACTATTCTTACTTGTTTAAGCTATCATTTGTTTTTTTTTATCAATTAGAACGGCCTGGCCGTATTGCTTAAGTTATCATTTGTTATACACACCCAATAGCTTGAATACTCTATCACCATTCCTCCATTTGCTTTCAAGGCATATCGTCAACGTTTGGAAAAACAAAATTTCAAACCAATAGAAATGAAGAAAATGAACAATCCAAATATCCCATCTACATCTGGACTAAACAAAAGACCAGAATATAAAGCGTTGAAAGAATTCAAACCAGAATCGGGAAAATTTAAAACTAACATGATAAATGAAGATGTGTCAATGAGAACTCACCGATCGAAGGGACAGATAAACTCTCACGAATATAGAGAAAAACAGGAAGATTCTTTTGATGAAGAAACAGATGAAGAAGAACCATCCGTTTCGGACGAGTTAAATTTTATGACGGCAACGTTAGAAAAGGGAAAAACATAATTGATAATAATTTTATCCCCTATTTAGAAATCCAAACAACAAAAGGAATTCTTAAATTTTTGATTGACACAGGAGCTAATAAAAACTACTGTTTAGAATAGATTTAAACATCTTGGTTATTTTCGAACGTTCGAATATGAAGCACCACTGACAGTTCGAAACCGCATGTGTTAAACCGGAACGACGCGAAAGAAGATGAAGAAGAATAAATAGAATTGAACGAGACGATCGACGCTTCTACTTGTGTGTTGAATTTCGCTATTACATTTTGGTCCTTCTCACCGAATATTGTTTCGTTATCTTTCGTGATAGTGAATTCGTGATCTATGGTGATCAGTTCGTGAACATTCGTCGTGCATTTGAGAACAGTACAGCATTATCGTATGCGTTGGTCAAAAGTGCTCAATTCGCAAAATGTGCTCTATTCGCCCAAGTGCTCTATTCGCCCAAAGCGTATCGATCGTCTGAATTATTAGTTGTAGTTCTGTGCTTATATATGGTTATAAGACAGTTTCGGAGTTGAACATTATAATATCGTGCTTGTTGTGAGATACGTGAACAATTTCTTCAGAACAGCGACATTAGTATAGCGTGGACGTATCTTTGGGTAATACGTTGTGTTACTGTGTTTGACAGTGTTAGTGAGAACGCGCTGCGGCCATTTTGAAGAACTTTGTGAGTGTGTGTTGCAATGCCAATAATGCAAAGTCCAACAAAAACAACGCCAACAGTTGAAAACCCGGAGCGGAAAATAGTGGCGTTGGATTTGGAAAGTGTTGGATCTCCATCGAAAAGTAATAGTTGTTTGGATAAAAGCGCCGAAATGCATCGCTTGTTAGAAAAAAACCAGTGTATGCGTAAGCATTTTCGTAACAGGCTACAGCGCATAGAAGAAACGTTGAATGGTGCATCGTTTGCTGACCATGCGGTTTGGAAAGGGTGTTCAAAGCGGCTAACCTCACTTGCAGCAGAATACGAAAAGTGGCATCAAACTACTTTGGAGTCGTCGACCAGTGAGCATTTTGAGGACGATGAGGAGGAATATGCTCGATTCGATGAGCATCAATTCGAGTTAGCACTGCGGATTGAACGTCAATTGTCGATAAATGCTCAGTCTACGCATACTAAAGTAAAGCTTCCCGAGTTACGGCTACCTACGTTTGACGGTGCCATCGAGGCTTGGCTTCCTTTTCGCGATGCTTTCTGTAGTCTTATCGATGATAATACAAGTTTGTCAGATGTGGATAAACTACGGTATCTGAAGGGAGCATTGGTAAAGGATGCAAGCAAACTCATTGCGGACATTGAAGTTACTTCGGCAAACTACATCGTGGCATGGGAGCTTCTAAAGGCTCGTTATGAAAACAAAAAGCTGGTCGTTAAGCGACACATAGATGCTTTGTTGTTGGTTCCAGTCATGAAGAAGGAGTCGTATGAGTCGCTCATTCACATTTTAGATAGCTTTGAGAGAAATGTGAATATGACGAAACAACTGGGAGTCGCAACCGATGGTTGGAGTGTGTTGCTGGCTCATCTGCTGCTTTCGCGACTTGATTCGGCCACTCAAATGCAGTGGGAGTCTCATCATCGTAGTACTGAAGTTCCGGAGTATGCTGAATTACTCGCCTTTCTTAAAGGTCATGCATTAGTGTTGCAAGCAATGGTGAATCCAGTACAAAAGAAAGAACTTTCAACGTCATCGTGGAAACAGCGGTCGAAGAGTGAAATTCACGTGGTGAATTCTTCTGTTAATGTGTGCTCGTTTTGCGGAAAGGGATCGCATTCACCCTATAAATGTGACACATTTGCTAAATGGTCGGTTCAAGAGCGATATGAAAGCGTTAAGGAAAAGAAGCTTTGTATCAACTGCTTGCTTTCGGGTCATCTTATGAAGAATTGTTCTTCTAGTGCATGCAGAATGTGCAACCAAAAACACCATACCATGCTACACCGGCCAGTGCAAGCTAATAGTCATGTTGAAGTGAGTGCCAGAAATCAGGAAGTGTTGTCGAATTCCGATCATCCAGAGGTTGTGATAAACTATTGTGGGAATGCTCTGCTGACAAACTCCATAGAAACACCATCGACGATTCTATTACCAACAGCTTTGGTGAAAATAAAGTCTCCAAATGGATCGTGGCACTGGGCACGAGCTCTATTAGATGGCGGATCGCAGATTAATATCGTTACCGAACGTTTGTGTCAACGCTTGCAAATTCCCAAGAAGAGAGAACACCATCCGATCGGTGGAGTGGGGCAATCGAAGCAAATTTCATCGCATTCGGCACAGCTACGCATTCAATCCCACTGCACTGATTTCCATGCGAATTGGAAGTGTCATGTTATGCGTCACATAACCTGGGATCTACCGGTTGGGAAGGTAAACAAGGGTCGCTACTTCATACCAACAAAGTGCACACTAGCGGATCCGAAGTTTTATGAACCATCGTCCATCGACATACTGATCGGTAGAGAAAGCTATGACGAGCTTGTGCTGGAAGGGATAGTGAAATTAGTTCCCGAGAAGGTGATGTTGCAGAACACCACGTTGGGATGGATAGTGTCTGGAAAGGTGGAACTGGAGCAACAACCTACCAAATCAATGGTAAATCTGGTATGTACTACACAAGATCTAGATTATCAACTTTCTAAATTTTGGGAAATCGAATCCTGCTACACCAACAACACGATGTCCGTTGAAGAGACAGCTTGCGAGAAGATATTCTCCGAAACAACAACGCGTGATGCTGAAGGGAGATTTATCGTAACACTTCCAACAAAGAAGGATATAGTTCCACAACTCGGTGAATCGTTTGAAATTGCCAAACGACGTTTGCATTCGCTTAATCGACGTCTCTCATTAAACCCAGAACTAAAGGCAACTTATAGCGCCTTTCTAGAAGAGTATGGCCAGTTGGGCCATATGGAGGAAATCAATGAACATTCGATCGATCAAAACCCTTGCTATTACATCCCGCATCATTGCATCCTGCGTCCTGATAGTGTAACAACAAAACTTAGAGTCGTATTCGATGCGTCTTGTGCTACCGACTCTGGGACTTCGTTAAATGATGCTTTAATGGTGGGTCCTATCGTGCAAGAGGACTTAGTTACGCTTATGATTCGCTTTCGTCTGCCTAAATATGCAATTGTGTCGGACATAGAGAAGATGTACCGACAGGTGTGGGTTCGTAAAGAAGATCGTTCTTTACAAAGAATCGTTTGGCAACATTCTCCAGAAGACCAGTTGAAAATCTTCGAGTTAAAAACCATTACGTATGGTACAGCAGCAGCTCCATATTTAGCAACGAAGTGTTTGCAAATGCTTTCCCAACAGGGGGAAATTACTCATCCTAAAGCCTCGAGAGTACTAGCAAACGACTTTTATATGGATGATTTGATCACTGGAGTAGACACACTGGCCGAAGGAGAGAATTTGTGCCGCGAGCTGAACGAGTTGTTATCGAGCGCTGGATTTAAGTTGAGAAAATGGGCGTCCAACTCTTCTGAGATTATGAACAGCATTCCAATCGAGCAGCGTGAAGTTTCCGGACTGTGTAATGTAGACGTAATGAATGCCATTAAGACATTGGGTCTAAAATGGACACCAGCTGCTGATGAATTGGGATTCTGCGTACCATCTTGGACAGAAGGAGACAGCATCACAAAAAGAATCGCCTTATCTGACGCTTCGCGATTATATGATCCATTGGGGCTCATAGGTCCAACAATAGTGATTGCCAAATGTTTCATGCAAAATCTTTGGGTTCAACAAAAGGAATGGGATGAGCCGCTAGAAAAGGATTTGGAACATCAGTGGTGTCATTTTCGTCAAGAACTTTCTATCGTGAAAGATATACGCATACCACGCCGGGTAGTAGGAAGTACACATCGCATCGAATTCCATGGCTTCAGTGATGCCTCGCAGAAGGCCTATGGAGCTTGTTTGTACTTACGAACCATTTCAGAAGATGGGACGATTTCGGTTAATCTTTTGTGTTCAAAGTCTAAAGTCGCTCCGCTTACAAACAGCAAACGCCAGAAAAATGTTACCTTACCTCGGCTGGAATTATCGGGAGCATTGTTGTTATGCCACCTCTGGCAGAAGGTTGCATTCACCCTATAAATGTGACACATTTGCTAAATGGTCGGTTCAAGAGCGATATGAAAGCGTTAAGGAAAAGAAGCTTTGTATCAACTGCTTGCTTTCGGGTCATCTTATGAAGAATTGTTCTTCTAGTGCATGCAGAATGTGCAACCAAAAACACCATACCATGCTACACCGGCCAGTGCAAGCTAATAGTCATGTTGAAGTGAGTGCCAGAAATCAGGAAGTGTTGTCGAATTCCGATCATCCAGAGGTTGTGATAAACTATTGTGGGAATGCTCTGCTGACAAACTCCATAGAAACACCATCGACGATTCTATTACCAACAGCTTTGGTGAAAATAAAGTCTCCAAATGGATCGTGGCACTGGGCACGAGCTCTATTAGATGGCGGATCGCAGATTAATATCGTTACCGAACGTTTGTGTCAACGCTTGCAAATTCCCAAGAAGAGAGAACACCATCCGATCGGTGGAGTGGGGCAATCGAAGCAAATTTCATCGCATTCGGCACAGCTACGCATTCAATCCCACTGCACTGATTTCCATGCGAATTGGAAGTGTCATGTTATGCGTCACATAACCTGGGATCTACCGGTTGGGAAGGTAAACAAGGGTCGCTACTTCATACCAACAAAGTGCACACTAGCGGATCCGAAGTTTTATGAACCATCGTCCATCGACATACTGATCGGTAGAGAAAGCTATGACGAGCTTGTGCTGGAAGGGATAGTGAAATTAGTTCCCGAGAAGGTGATGTTGCAGAACACCACGTTGGGATGGATAGTGTCTGGAAAGGTGGAACTGGAGCAACAACCTACCAAATCAATGGTAAATCTGGTATGTACTACACAAGATCTAGATTATCAACTTTCTAAATTTTGGGAAATCGAATCCTGCTACACCAACAACACGATGTCCGTTGAAGAGACAGCTTGCGGATGGATAGTGTCTGGAAAGGTGGAACTGGAGCAACAACCTACCAAATCAATGGTAAATCTGGTATGTACTACACAAGATCTAGATTATCAACTTTCTAAATTTTGGGAAATCGAATCCTGCTACACCAACAACACGATGTCCGTTGAAGAGACAGCTTGCGAGAAGATATTCTCCGAAACAACAACGCGTGATGCTGAAGGGAGATTTATCGTAACACTTCCAACAAAGAAGGATATAGTTCCACAACTCGGTGAATCGTTTGAAATTGCCAAACGACGTTTGCATTCGCTTAATCGACGTCTCTCATTAAACCCAGAACTAAAGGCAACTTATAGCGCCTTTCTAGAAGAGTATGGCCAGTTGGGCCATATGGAGGAAATCAATGAACATTCGATCGATCAAAACCCTTGCTATTACATCCCGCATCATTGCATCCTGCGTCCTGATAGTGTGACAACAAAGCTTAGAGTCGTATTCGATGCGTCTTGTGCTACCGACTCTGGGACTTCGTTAAATGATGCTTTAATGGTGGGTCCTATCGTGCAAGAGGACTTAGTTACGCTTATGATTCGCTTTCGTCTGCCTAAATATGCAATTGTGTCGGACATAGAGAAGATGTACCGACAGGTGTGGGTTCGTAAAGAAGATCGTTCTTTACAAAGAATCGTTTGGCAACATTCTCCAGAAGACCAGTTGAAAATCTTCGAGTTAAAAACCATTACGTATGGTACAGCAGCAGCTCCATATTTAGCAACGAAGTGTTTGCAAATGCTTTCCCAACAGGGGAAAATTACTCATCCTAAAGCCTCGAGAGTACTAGCAAACGACTTTTATATGGATGATTTGATCACTGGAGTAGACACACTGGCCGAAGGAGAGAATTTGTGCCGCGAGCTGAACGAGTTGTTATCGAGCGCTGGATTTAAGTTGAGAAAATGGGCGTCCAACTCTTCTGAGATTATGAACAGCATTCCAATCGAGCAGCGTGAAGTTTCCGGACTGTGTAATGTAGACGTAATGAATGCCATTAAGACATTGGGTCTAAAATGGACACCAGCTGCTGATGAATTGGGATTCTGCGTACCATCTTGGACAGAAGGAGACAGCATCACAAAAAGAATCGCCTTATCTGACGCTTCGCGATTATATGATCCATTGGGGCTCATAGGTCCAACAATAGTGATTGCCAAATGTTTCATGCAAAATCTTTGGGTTCAACAAAAGGCATGGGATGAGCCGCTAGAAAAGGATTTGGAACATCAGTGGTGTCATTTTCGTCAAGAACTTTCTATCGTGAAAGATATACGCATACCACGCCGGGTAGTAGGAAGTACACATCGCATCGAATTCCATGGCTTCAGTGATGCCTCGCAGAAGGCCTATGGAGCTTGTTTGTACTTACGAACCATTTCAGAAGATGGGACGATTTCGGTTAATCTTTTGTGTTCAAAGTCTAAAGTCGCTCCGCTTACAAACAGCAAACGCCAGAAAAATGTTACCTTACCTCGGCTGGAATTATCGGGAGCATTGTTGTTATGCCACCTCTGGCAGAAGGTTAAACAAAGCCTCAAGCATGAATATCCTTGTTTCTATTGGGTGGATTCAACCATCGTTCTACACTGGATCAACAGCAACCCCTCTCGCTGGAAGCAATTCGTTGCTAATCGGGTGTCTGAAATCCAGCATCTAACTGATCCTCGGAGTTGGAATCACGTTGCTGGCGATCAAAACCCAGCAGATATAATATCTAGAGGAATGATGCCGAGTCAGTTAAAGGATTCTGAGTTATGGTGGCATGGACCTAGATGGTTGAGCCAGTCTACGAACACCTGGAACCTACATCATCCTGTTCCAGACTGTCCTTCAACAGAGCAAGAAGAACGGAAGATTACACTAGTTGTGCACGACCCGCCTGATTCTTCGGTATTTCATCTCAAATCAACATTCTCGAGTTTGGTACGGCTGGTAGCTTATTTGCAACGGTTCAGCTACAACTGTAAATCTGGTAATCGAACCAATCGTCGTAAATCTTGCCTTACCACTGTGGAGCTACAATTGGCTATCGAGACTCTCGTGCGCATGGCACAAAATGAAGTGTTTGGAGATGAAATTCGTTCGCTGAAAAAATCTGGAGAAGTCAAATCGTCCTCAGCATTGAAAGCTTTAGCACCACAACTTGAAAATGGTATTCTACGCATCGGTGGACGCCTACGAAACGCGTCCATACCTTATGATCGAAAGCATCCTATGATCCTGCCATACAAACATCGATTGACCCGGTTGATAATGGAATCGTATCACCTTGCTCATTTGCATGCCGGGCCTCAGCTGTTGATTGCTACTGTTCGTGAAAAATATTGGCCTCTTCGTGTTCGAAATCTCGCCAGACAAGTGGTAAACGAATGCATGCATTGTTTTCGCTGTAAGCCTTCGACGATGGACCAGATAATGGCAGATCTACCAATGGAACGCGTAACACCGACGTTTTGTTTCGTGAATACGGGTGTCGATTTCTGTGGACCTTTGTTTTATCGACCAGTATCCAGAAAGTCCATTCCTACGAAATGTTACGTTGCAGTTTTTGTGTGCCTCGCTACAAAAGCCGTTCATCTCGAACTTGTCTCGGATCTATCATCGGACGCGTTCATCGCAACACTGAAACGATTTGTTGCTCGTCGAGGAAAGCCATCTGTTATTCAGTGTGATAACGCCAAGAACTTTCGTGGAGCTGAACGGAAACTTCGAGTATTTCATGAACAAGTTCAACAACAGCAATTCTTACATGCTGTATCGTCGTATTGTGGCACTGAAGGTATGTCGTTTAAGTTTATCCCATCTAGATCCCCACATTTTGGCATATCGTCAACGTTTGGAAAAACAAAATTTCAAACCAATAGAAATGAAGAAAATGAACAATCCAAATATCCCATCTACATCTGGACTAAACAAAAGACCAGAATATAAAGCGTTGAAAGAATTCAAACCAGAATCGGGAAAATTTAAAACTAACATGATAAATGAAGATGTGTCAATGAGAACTCACCGATCGAAGGGACAGATAAACTCTCACGAATATAGAGAAAAACAGGAAGATTCTTTTGATGAAGAAACAGATGAAGAAGAACCATCCGTTTCGGACGAGTTAAATTTTATGACGGCAACGTTAGAAAAGGGAAAAACATAATTGATAATAATTTTATCCCCTATTTAGAAATCCAAACAACAAAAGGAATTCTTAAATTTTTGATTGACACAGGAGCTAATAAAAACTACTGTTTAGAATAGATTTAAACATCTTGGTTATTTTCGAACGTTCGAATATGAAGCACCACTGACAGTTCGAAACCGCATGTGTTAAACCGGAACGACGCGAAAAGAAGATGAAGAAGAATAAATAGAATTGAACGAGACGATCGACGCTTCTACTTGTGTGTTGAATTTCGCTTTTACAACTACATTGCACCCGATCACGTTAACATAGAGAACTGTAAAGAAGAACATGGAATACATGTCACCAACACAAAAGGAACCCATAAAATACAAAAGTCAGCTACATTTGATGTTTTCAGCATAAAGAAAAAAGTGAAATTTTATATATTCAAATTCCAAAACTATTTCGATGGTTTAATAGGATACGAAACACTGAGAGATCTTAAAGCACACCTCAATATTTCTAAAAATACTTTGAAAATTGGAAAGAAACTTTTTAAACTTAATAAGAAGTTTCCAGAAAAACAGACCATTAATCTGCAAGACCAAGAATATCAATTTATCACCTTGAAAGTAAAAACAGATGATGATTTTATCATTGATGAAGAATTAAATTTGCAACATTTTACAATTTTACCAGGAATTTACAGTGCAAAAAACGGAACATCAACAGTTGCTATTAGAAAAAAATCAACAAATTCTTCATGCGAGATAAATTCCCAAGACATTTCCTTTTCAGATGATTACAATATTATTTTGAATATGAACCATAACAAACGGTCACTTTCAAACTTCAATATTAGAAGCGATCACATGAATGAAATCGAGATAGAAACCATCCTTAAAATAGTAGAAAGCTACAAATCAATTTTGTACGAAGAAGATTCAAAATTATCTTTCACTCACAAAATCAAGCATAAAATTCGAAAAGTTGATGATATCCCCATACACACAAAATCTTACAAATATCCACAAATTTTTGAACAAGAAGTACAAAAGCAAGTAAAGAAAATGTTGAATGATGAAATAATTAAAGAATCAATTTCACCATAC
>KZ064741.1:0-10385 GCA_002091835.1 Anopheles maculatus | reverse complement strand
ACTGCGAGAAAAAAAAAGAACAATTCCACCAAAACGCCGCAGAATCATGTTTAGCCCCGACGACGCTACCGGTTTGGACGAACAGCGTCGGTTGTCGCAGAATGGCGCAAACCTCTTGAACGCGGCCTTTACACAACGCCAGCATCCACCATCGCAAAACGCAGTGACACAGCAGATTCCGCCTACACAGCATCCCGCCGCAGCATTACAGCCAAGCGCGGCGACGCAGAGCCCAGACACAGCAATGTTGTACCAAATGCTGCAATTAATGCAACAACAAATGCAGCAACAAATGCAACAGCAGCAAATGATGGCACAGATGATGTAGCAGCAGCAGCAACAGCACACAGCAGCCCAGCCTCAGCACCAAGCGCAGCAGCAGCCCGCAGCGCCGCGAGATCCCGAGATCATCATGGATGCACTATCGGCAAGCATCACGGAGTTTCGGTACGAGGCAGAATCCGGCTTAACATTCAACGCATGGTATACGCGTTACGAGGATTTGTTCGTGCAAGACGCCTCCCGACTCGAGGACTCAGCAAAAGTTCGGTTGCTCATGAGGAAATTGGGTACGATTGAGCACGCACGGTACTCAAACTACATACTACCACAGTTACCCCGCGACGTCAGCTTCAATGAAACGGTAAGCAAGCTTAAAAATCTATTCGGCTCATCAGAATCGCTGCTAGGTAAACGTTACAGATGCCTGAAGATAGTGAAAGCGCGGAACGAAGATCTGCTAACCTTTTCGAGCCGAGTGAACCGCGCATGCGACGATTTCCAGTTCGCATCGATGACTGAAGTGCAGTTCAAATGCCTCATACTAGTCTGCGGATTGAGAGACGACGCGGATGCTGAGATCCGCATGCGATTGCTAACCATCATTGAGGGGAAATCGGATCTTACTCTGGAGCAACTATCTACCGAAGGTCAACGCATTTTGGGTCTCAAAGTGGACAGCGCGTTGATATCCACCGAGGGAGTAGATCGAGTACTGGCGTTACACAGCGAGGAAACGAGACGCTTTCCTGTAACAAATCGACCAAATTACACGCACCAGCGCCAGCCACAACGGAGAAATGCGGAAAGGAGTGCGAAACCACACAGACCGTGCTGGTTATGCGGTGAGTACCACTGGGTGAGAGAGTGTACTTGCGGTTCTCACAAGTGTACTGAGTGCGGGAGACAAGGACATCGTGAGGGCTATTGTCGCACTTCGGGTCCCAAGAGAGAGAGTGGATTCCGATTCCGCAAGCGTGCAGCTGTAAGAACGCGTGTAGTGACGGTCAACGTGAGTAACGTGCAGCAAAAGCGGAAATACGTTAGTATACAAATAGGAAACAGGACGATCGATATGCAGCTCGACACAGGTTCCAATATTACGATCATCGGACGGGAGACGTAGAAGCAGCTAGGCATGCCAACACTTTCATCGGCAAAAGTACTCGCAAAAACGGCATCGGGTACACGTCTACAGCTCGACGGCGAGTTTGAATCGAATGTGACGATTCACGGTAGGACAGAAGCTGCAACAATTCATGTAGTGCCAACAGATCTGCATTTGTTAGGAGCGGACATAATCGACCTTTTTCAGCTGGGAAGAATGCCTTTAGATGTTCTGTGCAGCAACGTCGAATGCGGATCTGCTAACTGGGAAAGCAGATTTCCGGCAGTGTTTAACGGAACAGGGCTATGCACGAAGGCCAACATAAAGCTGCATCTAAAAGCGAACGTACGTCCTACTTTCTGTCCAAAACGTCCTGTGGCCTACGCTATGCAAGCAACCGTCGAGAAGGAGCTAGACCGCCTAGAACAGCTGAATGTCATCACTCCAGTCGATTATTCCGAATGGGCTGCGCCGATCGTCGTCGTTAGGAAGAGCAACGGTACCATCCGAATATGTGGGGACTATTCTACTGGACTGAACTCGGCTCTTCAGTCCCACGAGTACCCACTTCCGCTTCCAGATGATATTTTCTCCAAATTGGCACAATCGAAATATTTCAGCAAAATCGACCTCTCCGACGCATTTTTACAGGTCGAAATCGACGCCAAATACCGCTCCCTGCTAACGATAAACACCCATCGCGGTTTGTACCACTACAACCGCCTACCGCCTGGTATCAAAATCGCTCCCGCAGCCTTTCAACAACTCATTGATACCATGCTCGCAGGGCTGAAGGGCACATCCGGGTACATGGATGACGTAATCGTCGGAGGCAAAACGGAACGCGAGCACGACGAGAATTTGCTCAACCTTTTCCGCCGTATTCAGCAATACGGATTCACTATCCGTGCGGAAAAGTGTGCATTTAAAATGCAACAGATCGAATACCTCGGTTTTATCATCGATCGTCGTGGCCTTCGACCAAACCCAGCAAAGATCGAGGTAATAAGAAAGCTGCCTGCGCCAAGAAACGTGAGTGAAGTCCGTTCATTCTTAGGTGCCATAAACTACTACGGCAGATTTGTTCCTCGAATGCGTGACCTCCGATCCCCGCTCGATACACTGCTTAAACGTGAGGACAATTTCGTGTGGACACGAGAATGTGAGCGCGCCTTCGACCGGTTCAAGGACATACTATCCTCCGAGTTGTTGCTAACGCACTACGATCCGAACGCCGAAATAGTGGTGTCTGCAGATGCTTCAGCAGTGGGCCTTGGCGCTACCATTAGCCACAAATTTTCAGATGGCTCATTGAAGGTTGTACAGCACGCATCGAGAGCGCTGACGAGCGCTGAAACAAGATACAGCCAGATCGACCGCGAAGGGCTTGCCATCATTTTCGCCGTGACCAAGTTCCACAAAATGCTGTACGGACGTCATTTTCGCCTGCAGACCGACCATCGTCCGTTACTGCGAATATTCGGCTCCAAGAAGGGTATACCAGTCTACACCGCCAATAGACTGCAACGGTTCGCGCTCACCTTACAACTTTACGACTTTGCCATCGAATACGTACCCTCAGCAAAGTTCGGAAACGCCGATGTATTGTCAAGACTGATCAACGAGCACGCAAAACCGGAACCAGAATACATCGTAGCCAGCGCCACACTAGAAGAAGATGTAAGTTTTGTAGCAACAAATTCCATTAATGCATTTCCTCTTAATTTTAGAGACGTTGCGAACGCTACAAAGGCAGATTCGTTGTTGCGAAAGGTTCATCGCTACGTCATGGAAGGTTGGCCCCCGAACATTACCTATGGAGCGGAGTTAGCTCGCTTTTTCCACAGGCGCGAGGCTCTCTCTACTGTTCGTGGTTGTATTCTGTTCGGGGAGAGGGTGGTAATCCCTAGCCGATTACGCCAGAAATGTTTAAAACAACTACACCTCGGTCATCCTGGAACGCAGCGGATGAAAGCTTTGGCCCGGAGTTACGTGTACTGGCCAAACATCGATGAGGACATTTCGGAGTGCGTCGGAACCTGCCATGCATGCGCCGTAGCTGCAAAATCGCCTCCCCATCTGAAACCAGTATCCTGGCCAGCCACTAAACAGCCGTGGGAACGTGTTCACGTCGACTATGCTGGGCCTATCGACGGGGAATATTTCTTAGTGGTAGTCGACTCTTTCACGAAATGGCCAGAGGTGATTAAGACGAGCAGTACGACAGCGCCAGCTACAATCGCTAATTTAAGAAACCTGTTCGCGCGATTTGGTTTTCCGGTGACATTAGTAAGCGATAACGGACCGCAATTCACCAGTTCTATCTTCGCAGAATATTGTACACAGAGCGGTATCCAGCATATTACCAGCGCCTTCAAGCGTAGTACGAGGAAAATAGAGGAAGGCGGAGCGACCCGGGGAGAAGCGCTTGAAATTTTCCTTCAAACGTATCGTGCAACCCCCAATCCAGCTGTGAAGAACCATCAGTCGCCAGCAGAAGCTATGTTTGGAAGGAAGATACGAACAACGATGGAGCTGCTGAAGCCACCTGCTACTACACCGGACGTAAAACAAGAAGGAAGTGGCAATTGTTTCCACAGCGGAGATTTGGTGTTCATGAAATGTTTTGCCCGTAACACGTGGAAATGGGTTCCTGCCGAAGTCATTCGCCGTATAGGTAACGTTATGTACGAGGTGCAATCAAACGATCGTCGTTTTCATCGCCGTCATCACAACCAGCTCCGGAAGCGGAACACAAGCGGTCTTTGTCAACCTTCCGATCCTACTACGCAGAACCAGCTGCCGCTTGACCTTCTAATGGAAAGGTCAACGTATGTCGAACGGGCAGCTCCTGTACGAAACGACGAGGAAATCACTCCGTTGCCGTTATCATCCCCTAGACCGATACCTTTTGTGCCCAGAAGACGACAGCAGCCGATGGAACCGCCACGCCGGTCTTCTAGGCCTAGAAGACTACCGCGTAGGCTCGAGGGGTATCGGCTGCAATAAAAAGGGGGAGATGTTATGGTCTAACCTGGCTCGCTAGATCTGTCACGGGAACTCACCGGTGACATGTAACGGTCACCGGTTGATGTGTAAGTGCGATCTACCGTGAGGTCAGCGATCGCGCGCGTAGCCACCGGAGAGCGCGAGAGAGCCAGAATCGTCCCGGCGTCCGAGGCAGTGGGAGCCACGTAAATCCCGTTCCGTTCCGTTCCGTAATTCGTGTAATAAGTCCGTGTGTAACTTTGGCGCGTGTAATATTTTAATGTAACTAATTGGTGTGAATAAATTGTCTTTTGGTAAAAACCTTAAAAACATAAAACTATTAGCGCTACGAATGTTACGGGGGATGTCTTTTGCCTACTTGACATCTACTAGCACGTGCTGTTGTTTACAAATGATGTTTTTTACAAGCTTACAAGTGCATGACGAATCTTCTAAGGAAACAGGTGTAGGAATTAACTTCTTGAAACTGGACGTAATATTGTCTTCCCTGACGAGTTTCGTAAAGAAACTACTCGGCATACGCCATCCTTACCGAAATGCATTTTAGCTATCCGCGCTATTGGGCAATTGGTTGACGGAACATTGTCCTCCTTAACTAATACGAGTTGATCGATAGTTATTTCTACTGAGGGTATATAACTCTTTTTGGCCCTAGTTTGCAACATTTGTAAGTATTCGGTGTACCACCGCGACCAAATATTTTGAAAATGCCTTTGTACCTTTGCGTATCTTGGTAAACGGTTTTCGTCTATATCTCTCAGGTCTACTTCAGGAATAGCTTGCAAATTGCAGCCGACTAAAAAATGTCCCGGTGTCAACACCTCAAAATCTGTCGGATCTATCGATTGCGCGGTTAACGGGCGAGAATTAAGACACATTTCCACCTGAGCGATCAATGTAAGCATTTCCTCATACCCTGACCCTGAGTGATCAACGTAAGCATTTCCTCATACCCAAAATTTACGTTTCCTATCTCTTTTAGGAGGTGCTTACTTACTGCACGACTTACTGCAGCTTCCCATAAACCTCCGAAACGAGGCGCTCGGGGGGGAATAAACTTCCTGTTGTATCCTTAAAAATAGTTACACGCTATATTACAAAACAGTTGTTTTCTTTTTCGGTTGGCAGATGTGATCAGCTTTTTAGGTGTCAGGGTTTAGTCTAGGGTTAGTTTTTAAGTATTACATTTTTGTAAAGCCCTCAAGGCAAACAAAATTTTAATAAAAATAACAAATAGCAAATAACAGGATATAATATCGACACATTACAAAAAACACGTTAAAAAGGAGACCCGTTCATTGTCGACCTGTCGGCTTCCCTGACCAGCAAGAGAGTGTGTGTCCGCTGTTTACACGCATCACCAGGTCACATCGCCTGTCACCTGTGAGCGGTTGACGCAAAGCCAAGCTTACACAATTACATCTCAACACTTAACTATCTTGTTATCCGAGCACCAATTGGAGACGCTTTCTCGATCCTCTGCATCTACCTTAAACATTCGAAATACACGGTGCAATTCTTGAGACGCTCCTTTGAAATTTGAACCGTTATCGGAGTGAAGCTCCACGACCCGTCCCCGACGAAAAATCGACGAAGCGCGCTGAGGAAGGAGGTTGATGTGAGGTTGCCCACTAGTTCTATATGCACTGCTCTGGTTGCGAAACATACAAAAATAGCGATGTATGCCTTTCTCGCACTTCTGCACCGGATTTCAGGTTTGATGAAAACGGGGCCACAGTAGTCGACTCTGCACACGAAAAATGGTCTAGAAGGTGATACACGCGACGATGGAAGATCAGCCAGGAATTGTTGCACTAAGTCTGGTTTACTCTTGAAACAGGTCAAACATCGATGGTAAACAACTTTTGTAAGATTTCTACCACCTATCAACCAAAACCGTTGACTTAACGCTGTCAGCATTGTGGTGTGCTCATCACGTGGACTGTACAGACTGACCTTTATTTTAAGACTGCCGTCTTCGACCGATCGAGCGCCTTTTTACTAACACTTACATAAGTTTACTTACAATTAGCCTTATACTACTATCTATACTATTCCTTACACTAATACTTAAAATAATCCTTAAACTGTAACTATTCTACACTACAGTCTCCCCGCTATAATTGTTCGCATTTATTTTGGATATTTGAAAGGGGGCTGTCCTTTTAATCTATCAGAACGTCTAATCGGTGGTGGAGTTGTTTCGCTGCAAAGTCTTTTGCGTGAGCGTGTTTTGTCTATCGTTTGTCTAGCTTCTGTCGAGTTTTGTTTTTCTAAGGATTCGTATTCCACTAAATCCACTTTCACTCTTCTTAACTGATTGAAATGGACCATACGGACATTACCTCCTAAATTTATCAAATATCTTAACGCACTTAATTTTTTTATTTAACCGGTATCCACCGTACTATTTCCTTAAAATGATTTCGATACCAAATATTTTCTCCCTCTCTAAATTCGACATTTGGGTAACTATTTTCTTTTACTTTTTCTCTAAACGAGTGAGTCGTCACAGGTGATTTTCTCGTATCGCATATCTGGTGATCCTCTTTTCTTAGTTTTTTATCCCTCCACATGATCGGATTAATCATTGTTAAGTGATGATCATTGTTAGTGTTTGGGGTGTAACTGAAAAAACGAGAGCTAGGTGTAACCTTAGTCACCGTACAAGGTTCGTTCCGGTATTGAAATAGGAATACGGTATTGAAATAGGAGACTACCCAAGCAAAACTTTTCGGTGGATAACTAACACACTCTCACAAATTTATTCTTGACGTATGGATGTATGCGTGTATAATTACAATCGTGTGCACCTGACAATCGAATGTAGCGAACCGAACGAATGCTAAGTTTGAGAAGGGATGTTTGTTCGCATTTCACAAAACCCTTCCCGCAAGAGCTCAGCTCACTATACCCGCGATAGCTCAACGGGTAAAGCGACAACTCCACAAATAGACTTGCATTGTACATAAACAACTTCAAATCCAAATCAAATCGCACCTTTCCACAGTTAGCAAATAGTATGAGCGGGGGGAGTATATAAACAGCGAGAGAGAAGAGAGAGCACGATCCGAGTGCGCTCAAACGTTTTTTCCCCCTCCGGGTTATCGTCCGAAAAACGTCTGTATCTTGTATTCGATTTCGGACGTCGTTTCAAACCCGAAACATCTACCGAAATTTTATCCGAAAAACCACATTTTTACTTGCTTGGGTATTGCATAATTAGCTATTTTGACCGAACACCCGTCGAAGCACCGACCAGCGCACTCAACTAGCGAGCGGCGCATTGCAACTCGACACGAAACCGTGTAGTCAGCATAACATATAGGTTTGCGACGATAACCATAAGTCTTGTATCCATACAGAAAAACAATTAAATCAAATTTATAAACTCAGCATTTAAACAAACAGACAGAAAAATCTATTTGAACCAACAAACAAACGCAATCCGTTTAACATCGAGATGTAATTTGACACTTTTGTTTACGACAAAAGCCTTATGCTTTTGTCGCCAACCAGAAAAATAGCAAACGATTTAACCATGCAAAAATAGTGGAAAAATGTTAACGCCCCGACGGACTGACCTATTTTAAGTATTTTGAACTTAATGTAAAACAACGAAACTTTGATATAAATAAAGCCACCTATCCCGGCCGACACAGAGTTGGTCGTTGGACATAGACGAAAAATGTTACTTGTTGTGTCCAAATTCATTCAAGAGCTTTGAGTGTCCCCCTACCCAAGGTAAGGCCTCAATGTCTCCAACAATCCAGTAAGGAAAATCTCCTCCAGATTTTTGTGATCGCCTGTACGATCAAGACGCTGGTTCCAACCCCAGCCGGAACCATCATGTTAGCGGAACCGATTTTTCCGCACACTAAAGTGTGTGTTCGCGTGTGCGCCCACAGACGACGTGATTAAAGAAAGCGTGCGCGCGAACACATCACACCGAGATACGCGGATAATTGGGACCAGAGAAATCCGCGTATCTCGAGTTTCCGCGTATCTCGAATATTGCTTGACACATAGTTTATACTTCCTGTTCAGGGATCCAGCATGCATGCTCATGTAATGAATAAATTTGAAATAAACAAAAGAAAATTTAACAGACGTTAGAGTAATCAGTTTTCAATTTAACTTAAATCTTGATTTATCCTTTAAACATAACATAAAATAAACTTAACGTAAAATGAAAACGGCAACGCAAAAACATATTAAAAATTATATTCATTTGTAAATGGAAATTAACAACTTAAAACTATGTTCATGGTAACAACTTAAATCTACAACTATGGTAACAACATGGTGGTGGTTCCTTATTGTACTGTTATAACGCAATATCAACAAAACTATCCATAGTTAACTGCTTAGTACAATTTCTCCTTTCGTTCATTCAGCCAATCACGGTAAACTTTTTCCCTATATCTTCGACTTCATCATCGTCTTCATCGACATATTCAGTTAGCATCTCCAGAGTTTCCAATTTTACCAATTCGTCATTTGATAACAGTTCTCCTGCGCTTGTTATCATGCACTGAAGTCTACTTCAATCTGTAGAAAATAGGCTAAAGAAAGATATTCATTAACCCCCTCATCGATAGACTCACACAATGTTTCTTCTTCCAACTGCTCTTCTTGTTGTGGGTAAATTTTGTTTGCATGCTGCTTGCAATGTCTCTTTCTTTACTTCCTGCCAAGCCACTCCGATATTGTTGACCGCATTCAAAATATTATTTTTTTTTCCAAAAATCACTTAATGTAATGTGGCCGTTTTCTATGGATTCAATTGCCTGTTTAAATGTAACCCGGAGATAGTGAGATTTAAAGGCAGCAATGACGCCCTGATCCATTGGCTGCAATAACGCGGTGGTTCGTGGTGGTGGAAAAAGGATATGTATGTTGGGATGCATATTTTCCAATTCAATTGGATGTCGTCTGACAACAAAGGTGCGTTGTCTGACAACAAAAGTATTTTGAATGGAATTTCTTTTGTTTTGCAGAACTTTTCAACTTCGGGGACGAAACTCTCAGCAAACCATTCATTAAAAATTGTTCGGGTTACCCATCCCTTAAAGTTAAATTTCCATGTTACAGAGAGATTGCTCACATTGACGTTTTTAAATGCTCGGGGCTTTTGAGCACGATATACTACGAGAGGCTTGAGCTTTTTTCCTGCTAAATTGCCGCCAACCATCACAGTTATTCTATCCTTCGCCACTTTGTAACCGGGCATCGAGTGCATTTCTTTGCAAATATAACTACGGGTTGGCATCTTCTTCCAAAATAGGGCAGTTTCGTCTACATTAAAAATTTGTTCAGGTAGGTAACCATTTTTTTGTTATTTGTTATTTTTTGTTTATTCCAATTCAATGGGCCTTATCTGGCCCCTTAGAAGCACTGTTTACATACATTTATCATTTTTCATTACAAACAACAATACAGAACGCAGAGGAACATAACTTAACATGAAATCGGTTGCACCAGACGAGTACTATTTACAAACGAAGTCCTAGACATGTCGGGTTCGTAATGGTTGCACACCTCGTTAAACTCGCGACACATAACAAGGAACGGATCAGAGGAGCCAAAACGGGTTCGGCGTTCCTCTACGTCAAGCAGTGGTCTAGCACGGATCGATCTCGCTGGGACGTATAGATTTAGTCCCGATAGTAGCGTCGGCGAGTCTATTCGGTAGTCAAGAAGTCCAGCAATAAATAATCTCCGCGCGTTACAGCTCCGTTGTTTCAGTGTCTCAAGACCTGGCAACGCGCATCGTCCGTTGTAGTCCACTTGGACGCTCCAGTTGCGCAGAGCGAACCGCGTAAATTTGCGCTGGATCGATTCCAGACGCGCCAGGGAACGTGCCGTTGTGGGCCACCACACCACAGAATCGTATTCCACCGCAGAGCGTACCAAGGAGCAGTACAGCATCTTGACTGTGATCGGGTCATGGATGTCGCGCGCAAGTTTTTTCAGCAGCCCAATCAAC
>KZ064740.1:1614-11622 GCA_002091835.1 Anopheles maculatus | reverse complement strand
GGATGCTCTGGACAGTAAAAATTCTCCCCCAGACAGAATTTTTGACTCACTACATCCGAAGATGATTTCTGAAAGTTCGTGTGAGTACGCTCAGTGAACTCATGAGCTGTTTTTCTTTAGCAACATCGCTTTCGGAGTAGACTTGCCGGTTGACCTTGTAATCCTCCGTTGGACGAAAGCAGATCACCGAGTGATCGTTTTATGGACAGGATGCGAAAACCGATTTTCTAGCTATCCCAGAGGTGCAAAAGATCACGTGAAAGGCACCCGGACGGATGATGGACGGAAAGGTTACACCACCTTTGATGGTGCGTGACGAAATTTCATCCGACGACAGTGACATTTTGCCTTTCTGAAAGGAGGTTCTTGTGGTCGAGATCCCGTGTGTCCTCAATGACTGACGTGTCAGAGCATGTATGTGGGGAGCTTCAGGAGGTTAAAGGTGAAACAAAATTGCAACGAAATTGAGCCTTTAGGATGACTTCAAGAAGGAACTGCAATCGTGGCTTCTATCTTGAGCCAACTTCATCCGCTACACTCGATGACTCACGTTTTTTGACGTATGACAGGTTCCTCAACTTGAGACTTGTGGTTGATATGTCTCGGTACGCATTAATTTCCATTTTCAATCGTCGGAAAACGACTCATATTGTACCAGGCAAAAAACAATGAACTATGAACACGCACCACTGTGTGTGTGTGTGTGTGATCTTTGAATCGGTCTCTGCGACTTGTAACCTTGACATGAACCTCATCTGCGGTTCCGAGAGCCTTCACGGGACAGATCTGCGACTGTCATACGCATGTCATCGCGGGTGCTGCAGGTGTTGATTAATTGCAAATGGTTTGCCATTAGTGTCAGATCAGCACCGGACTGCTGCCAATGACACAGATACGGTACCACGGTGCGTGTCCGGGACACGACGCATGTGTGGGCATTCTTAAAGTGGAGCGAGTGCTAATAAAATACTAAATAAATAAAACTTACTAAACAGACAATCGTACAAACACACACACACACAATGAGACCATAGTTCCCGGTGGGGTACCGTCCTTCGATTCGGTACCGGCACAGTTGGTGGTGACAGGGCATTAATAGATCATAAGAGCCACTAGCTGCTAAATTTATTCACCACCAAACACTTGCGGAGCAAATTGTGCAAACGCTTGCCCCTGGAAATGGATGAGTTTATAACCGATTCTGATCGATCATAACTCATCGGTCATTCATGTTTTACTTGTCTTTTTTTGTTGCAAAAAATAGATTAAAAGATCTGGCACGTCAAGAAAGACCTCCCGTTGGAGGATTAATCTTAGCAAAACAGTCCGATCGACACTACCATCAATCAAGTCCCAGGTGATGATTGCGCCCGATCTACAGTGATCAGCTCAATCGGAAATCCAATAAATAGCATCACGCGAGAAAGAACACATTCCCTTTCACTTGGATTGGGTAAGGTTAAGCCTGCCGGGTTCGACACTCATACTAATTTAAGCTGAAAATATGTCCAGACTACCGAAGGTACTTACCATAATCACTAAACTGATCGTTGTGCTCCTCCGGAGTTTTGCGCTTATAAATAACGTGATGAACACTTCCATCCTCCTCCTGGGAGATGTCGGTTGGCACTGGCTTTATCACTAGTTCATGACAGCTGCAAATGCAAGCGAATGCGTTGGAAGACGTCGGATTCGCTCGTCGGTGGCATTGGACCGGAGCGCTAGCTGGATTTAGCTTTGATGGATGTATCAAGCTGATCTGCCACCCTTGTCTCCGTCCCGTTCACCTTGCACCCGCTGTCTGAAATTGACAACCTGTCTGTGGCTGTCTGGCTCATCTTCTCCCCGATTGCGCAAGAGCGCGTCTGTCTAAATGGTTTTATTTTCGGTACTATACACGCTACGTCGGACGCTATTTTGGGAAAGGATATTCAACCGGCGATAATGTCACGCAAACCATGTACCGTATAGCCGGCGGCATGTTCACAACCGTGCTTCGGTTGTAAGGTTTAAATTGGAAGCAAGTATTCATGCCACATGCGACAGCGATGGGTCACACGTAGCTTTCCTTTGTTAATTTGTTGTGTGATTTGTGGTACACGTTCGTGTCATCGTGCTTACAGCTTCGTTAATTGGGGAGTCCGATGAGCAATTAAGCGAGTGTGAGGAGATGTCTTTAAGCAGGCTTTTAATTTTTAATGGGGAATTCTAGTTGAATGAATTTAATTCCAATTTTGGAATATACATATGACAAATGAGAGAGCTTTTCAAAGAAGCTACTCTTCATATCGAACTGAAGAAATCGTAAAACCATTCAAACTCAATTTAATGACCCTCGCGACTCAAAGAATTACACAAAACGATCAACCGTGTGATCGTTTGCTACACGTAAAACGTAATTCTGGAACATTTGGTTGCAATTTGGCACATTCACCCCCGATAAAATCGACACTTTACTTTCAAACCTTCCAAAAGCGGAGATACACTTAACCCGCGCGTTCTGTACTTACCCGTGAGATAATGATGCCCGCGATGCTGATGCGAATTTTCGGTCCCTTTAGCAACCGGTACCGCAGATCGACACCGTTCCAGAAGGAGACAAAGTAGCGCTTGACCTGCACATTATCACCACCGTGCAGCCGGTAACCATCGTAGTCGACGATCACCAGAATTTCGGGATAAATGGTTCGATCGATCGCACGCGAACTTTTGTAGTATGCCTGGGGGCTGCGTTTGGAGCGAAACCGTTTCTGTAGCCGGTCCGGTTCCATGAATGCTGCAGATGTTCCAGCAATGTGTGAGGTTAGTTTAGGTACTTTCAAATATGTCCAGACTACCGAAGGTACTTACCATAATCACTAAACTGATCGTTGTGCTCCTCCGGAGTTTTGCGCTTATAAATAACGTGATGAACACTTCCATCCTCCTCCTGGGAGATGTCGGTTGGCACTGGCTTTATCACTAGTTCATGACCTATACTACCCTCCTGCGAAAGAGAAAAAAAAAACAAAGAAAAAGGCACAATGAAACATTTGACTCTTTGTACTTAATACAGGCTAGCGTTAGAGCGTATTAGAAAGTAAACATTTTTGACACGTGTGTAAACATTACTAGTGTTTTGGGAAACATCCTTGACTTCATCGTGGTATTATTTTGTAGTTTCCCAATTTTAGATTACATCTCCACACCACATTTGACTCCCGCGCAGTGGGACGTGATCTTCACTCGAACATGAAAACCCATAAAATGGTGTGTAATGCTTTTTGTTTTTGCTTTTTTCGGAGGGAGACCGAACAACGCGCAAAGGTTAATGGACGCAAGGGCAACATCTCCGAAAAAAGTGCGTGGCAAACTCCGGCAAATGGTAAAGATGCACTCAAGTGGCATTTGGCCTTTTCGGACACAGCTCAACTGTCGCGCGCACGGAACAGAAAAGGGTGCTAAGGGTGCGTGTAACTTAAAACAAAGCGTACCAGGCGTCATAAAACTGTCAGCCTGTCGCAATCGTGATGGCCATTTTGTTTGCTGTACAGTGGCATTAAAACACGAACTAATGAACGCTGTGCAGCAAGCGGACAAAGATGCGGTGATATTTGAATTGGAATTTGATAGAATGTTATGCAGATTTTTATGTAACTTAAGTACGGGTGGACAAACATTTGAATGGGTATTTTAATGCGGCCCCAAGAAACTTCCAAATCCTATCCTGTTTTCCCCTTTTTTCCCCCGTTAACCTTGAGCCAATCGTTCCAGTTCCAAGCACGATCGTGCATCTTCAATCCATTCACGTAATCCCTGTTTTGATCGGCAAGCTGTGAGTGGACGTGTCATCTGGTTAGCATCCATTACGATATCGAGAGCGTTGTAACCATCCGTTCGCCTTGACCGCATTCGCCGAAATCGAACTCATCGGGCTGACCTTCGGGGCTAAGTTATAGACAGGAACATCCACTCGTACAATAATCCCGCTCGAACCTCTTGCAAGATCTCTATCAAACGATCGCCGCTCAAAGGCACGGCAAATACCCACTCTTTAGCGGCATCAACAACAGCGCCAACATGAACCCGTGGGCGAGTTTGTTGGGGCAACGAAATTAATAATTCGTGCAACAAAACAAGCTCATCCAGAAACTTATATAATATCCCATCGACGGTCGGCCGGTTGTGGTGTTGTCGACCCACCCAGCTGACCCAGTCCTTGCCATCTGGTCGACCTGAATCTGCCGGCTTCTAACTCCCGATTGTGGCACTGTGTAAAGGGAAGAAGGTGTGAAAATGTGTGCGCGCGCTGTCAACGGTTGCACCTCTGCTAATGCTTTGATCGCAAGTTATGGATACCACAACAAACTGTCCGCTGGGATTATCTAATGCGGTCAACAGATGGTGTTGAGCTTTGGGTCACGGGGCATGTGCAGCATTGCAACTTGCAACAGAGATGCAATGGGATGAATTTTAATGCCACAGAAATGTCTCAAGAGAGTCAGCTTGTGCTTGGGTCTGTTGCAAATATTGCAAGAGCTTTAAATTTGCCTCTGCTAAAGGGTACTTGGTGTGGCTCAGTCAATAGCTGCTGAAGCACACCTAATAGTGTTCTAAACAAAGACAATAAATGCAGACATTATTCTAACCAAATAAGGCAAATAGACTGGATGGGATGGAGTCCCAGTATTTTAAAGTCACTTTTGCACTCAAACGCATGGTCTTGAGTGCGACAATACAAGTGGTTGGCAACGCTCTACAAGACTTGGAAGAGATCCCATAGTTTCCTCCATTCCTGAAGTTTCCATGCTACAACAGTTACAAATTATGATTTTGGTCCTTATTTAAGTCTTGAAGTGTGATATCACTAAGCGCAGCAATTAAGCTTTAAGGGCTTATGGGCAGTTTCACGAGATATAATAACTTTTATCCTTAAAATATAACTTAATTTCATCCGAAAAACTTATATGCAAGAACAGGATGACAGTTTAGATTGTAGAGCCCCAAGAATTTGATATAGAGGATCTCAAGAATCGGTTATCTTGACCCTATTTGTCCACTAACATTGTTCAAAACGGAAAAAAAAAATCATCTGCCTGATGTGGGTTAGAGTACTCACGGCATGTAGTACTCACTAAGCTACTCATTGTGATCAACTATGCCTTAAAACTCATGACACAATTTCATCTGAGAGCTTCACCTAAAAACGCCACATCAATGCTGCAATTCTTCGTATACATCAACGCCAAACATCCCAAGGGATGACCGCCTTCAATACCACTTGCAATCTTTCTACGAGAAATTGCGCAAAAGTGTCTACTCGTCACCGCCAAAGGTATTGGGTAAGCGTTGATCGATGATGTCCACCATTTCATCAACGCGACGTATCATTATTACCATGAAACCCGGCGCGTTTTTATTTAGCAAAGATTTTATTCCCCATGGGTGGACAGCCAAAACCCTTCTTCACCAGCACGAGAAGAAGACTCTCTATCATCAGCGATCTGGCGAAGGTGATGATGAATCGGCAATCGCTCGATCGGTCCACCGCAAGATGCGAGAACGATGTCGAAAGGTCGATGTGATGATAACGGACCGGGTCAGTTTTATGACCGATCATTTACTAAACTGATGTCCGGTTAGACATCGTCCCGATCGGATTGTTTTACCGTAGAAGGCAAAAACTGTTTTCCAAACATCACTTGGCGTCTGGCAGAACCTTAACCTCCCACTGTGTGCCAGTGTACGAACTCCTAAGATGAACCATAAAAATGAAGCTTTCAAGCATGTGCAAGGGTGTTTCTGTTTTTTTGTACAGAAGCAATTAAATGATGTTCCTTTTTCGGGTTGAAAAATATATATCTCTCGCATGTATGTGACGGCGCACCTGATTAGCAATCAAGTATCAGGAAGATGCTTAATGATGATTAAATTTGCTATTATTCTGATTAAATCAGTCGATCAAATCTATGGAATTCTTTGCAAGCAGTAGTATGGTTTACGTAGTCATCTGTTGGGATTTCAACTTTAACTTGAAGTTCGCAGGACGATGTTACTTTGCTATCGTAAAGGCACTGTACAACAAAGCCACTTCCTGGCTACGTCATCCAGCGGGGTACGGGCCCGATGCGCACACCGGTAGGTATCGTAAAAGATTGCCAATCAACAGTTGATTAGTGACTTCATCTGCTTTTCTTGTGGCTTTGTGGCGTGTCAAGCCTTGTACCCCGGTATTGACAGCTTCCTAGGATTGTCTAGTTTCCCACCGTCCGATTGTTCTCAGCAAAACTGATCCGTTGACTGATCATTGATTACTGTCTGGTCACGATTGTGCATCCTTGTTGGGAATCTTTACATTTGTAATAAGATGTCTTTAGCGTACTGCATACTGGTGAAGATGGTGCTTCTATGGTATGGTAAATACTTTTCAATCCCTAGAATAAGTAAGAATATTGATTAATGCGTCAAAAAAGCATTATTTATTGCAACACAGGACAAAAATCGGACCGTTGCAAAGGTTAACACGCATATTTTGCAACGTAATTCCTTCCATAATCAGCCAGCGAGCGCACATTTACTCTCATCCCTCGAGCCAGACGACTGGTCAGCCAGTAATGTTGGTATCGTGACCATCTTTCAAATTACTCGTCCAGCACAGCTCCACGACGCCGTCCGTTCGAACGAAAGTGAAACCAATACGTGAAGCCATCGTCACGCGCAAGGGCCGGCGAATCTTCGTGGTAAATCACGAACAGTAAAGGCAGAAAAGAAAAAGAGAAAGGCCATCAGGTTTGTGTCCCATCTTCACGATCGAGCCACGGAGAAGGGAAAGTGTGTATCCGTTGCGGTTGGGAAACGGTGCCCAGAGCACGCCACCATTTGGAGACCTTGAACCCTGGCGCGATATTAACCCGTAAAGGTTGGGGAAGCGCTGGGTGCTTACCAGGATGACTGCAACGAATCCGTAAGCGACGAACCCGTCGCGCTGGACTTGCGACCGCTGCGATGGAGTTGATAACGAGCTGTGTGTGTGTGTTTTTTTAAATGGTTTTAAAAAATTGGAACATTCGACCACGGTAGGTGAATAACACGCGAGGAATTCAAAACATCATGCGCCACATGTCTGGTCATCTGGCTGCAATGCCTGCAGGCTATCGTTAATGATACAGGTCACTATCACTGATCAGCATTCGGAACCATGGGGGTCTCCCCAATTTTGACGGTTCCAAAAATTATGTAACACAAGTCACACACAACGACCTCCGCCGGCGTCCCGTTGCATATTCTTCTGCCCCCGAAAGCTTGGCAGATATGGGATTGTGCCGCCGTTAGGTTAGTAGTAGGCAGCAGCAGCAGCCGCCGGTTTTTGGCACGTCCCACAGATCCCAATCACTATCATCGATCGGTAGCGACAACCGATAGATTGTCACGCGATTGCGAAAGTCCACGCTTTTGACGAAACGCTGATGATTATGTATCATTTCTACCCTCGCCGTACGCCGAAACTGGGTCGGTTCGGGTGGCTTTATCACTTTGGGAATGCAGCTGTTGCTCCTCCGGGACTGGGTCAGGTTTAACCAGACTTGGGGCGTTCCGTGCCTTCCGAGGAATCTCGAAACGTTGGTCACCCAAAATGCGACCCGTGTCACGCGAGGTTGCATTTGCGTTACGCAAAATCCCGTTGATACGCGTGGCTACAAAAGCAACATCAAGCTCTCGTGTGGCGTTGGGAATTATTATTTTATCATGCCACCGACCACCGGCCACTTTTTAACGAGCAACGGCAACGACAAAAGCTATCACATAAATAAAAGTCTTAAGCTTTGGAGGATGGATTAATACCGGTGGGTTAAGCTGCGATGTACGATTATCACACCATTGGAAGTGGATGATTCGAAACGATTATCCGTCCGTTATCAAATGACATGCTTAGAGGATTTAGGCGTAGTTTTAGGAGATAATCAGGCTTGGTTGAGGTGGGAAAGACCATGCACTTTGTGAAATACTAACATTTTGCTCTGTCACAATCAAGATTAGGCTTCCAGTGGTTCTTTCTGATTATATTTTACAAGTCTTTATGGCATTTTTCAAAATAAATGTTAATAGCTAAGATTCAAAATTAATGTTACTATAAAAAATTGACAGCACTGACAGCATGCTACTTAAAAGTAGCTGTCATTCGTTTGACACAGAGTATATTACGTCGGATTGAATTCTCGGCAATAAAAGCTTCTACTGTTTCAATAAAACAATTTACCAAGAATCTAGTCCATAATTTAAAATCATATTCTCTATTCTGCAAGCTGCTTTTTTGTCTTAATGTGATTAGTCACCGTATTATCGACACTTCACAGCAATATCTCATCATTAACATGTTAATCAAACAGTATTCTTTTCTTCGATCAGTACAACTTGCACTTGAATGCGTTCAACAGTAGCCAAACGGAAGCCAGAATCGGGCTTACAATCGATTAATCATCAAACACAATTGGTGAGGAATACTTGACGAGCCCTACAAGATAATGATCGTTCGAGAGGCTTGAGCACATTTTTGCATTGTGTTGTTGAGTGTTCACATGTTGTTTAATCTTTCATCGGACGCTTCCTTTTTGCCATTTGAACATGTCAAACGAATCGCAGCACGTTCCGTTTGCATGATGCTGATGCCGGAGAACGTTAGTCACTTGCTATAAGATACCGGTGCGGAATGCCAAGCCAAGTGCAAACAAGTTGCGCAAAACACTACCCGTACGTACGGTTCTCCTCAAGCGTACGAAGGATCCTCCGGAAACTGACGGCTTAGAGAAGGCGGCAAACCACACACCGCCAGCGGAATGCAGTTGAGTTGCAATCGATGAATGGGTAATTAATTAAACATTAGTGCGAATCGGCGAGCATAATCATCATGCTGCCACAGTGACGCAGTGAGCTGCTGAGTGGATTCTGAATCGGCATGCATCGTTTCGAGGACAACCGGTGTCTGGTGGTGGAATTAGTCATGCCGGAGTTTGAGACACGAAGTGTAGGGTGATAAGTGTCGAGTGACCACAATGAGTAGCCGGACACCGTATCAAACAATAATGGCATTAGAATGATCATTTATAGCATGTACTTACAAAATTTTATAGCATGTATATTGTGAGAATTTAGAGCGCGATATAATGGAGATTGAAGTGAGCAATCTGTTCAAGGTTGTTGGAAGCCATCAATAGGTTCACTTGAGCGGCGTTGCAGTTGAGAATTTATTTCGGTGACAATGAACGCGCTGCTACTAACCAGATTGCACCCATAATCGCTTTATTACCCATCCATACACATCTCGCTAGAAACTCACTTGACTTCTGGTGTTTACCAGCAGCTACCAGCCCAACTCCATAGCAACGCTATTCATCCCGGCCGTAATTCATGCGCGTGCATCGTAGGAGGCTTGACCTTTCCCACGCTGAGCAGGCAAATCAACTAGCGCAGGTAGTCGCTACCCGCGCACACGCGATCAAGTGCGTGAGAATCACTTTCGAACCGATCCTGGCGCCTTCACCGGAGCTGGCAATTGCGCATATGCACAGATCGTTCGGTTTGTGTGCCGGATTTCAACACTCGCCCGATGAAATATGAAGACCATCTTTACTGTCCCAAATCTAAACTTCGCTTCGCAAATTGAATCCTGGCCCCATCCGAACTATCCCAACACACGGGAGCGAGCTCGTGACATGATTCATTAGCTTCCCCGTGATTGAGTTCAACGGCGTGAGTGGAATATTATAATTGGCCAACCTGAAGGGGGGCACGATGAGCAGAATAATTTGCACAAGGATACGCATGTGTGGTAACGGATTAATGTGGCGCGCGAAAAATGTTAGCTCAATCAACTGAGTAAGCTTTAAAACATGTGATCCATAATCGATCGTACTAGATTGTGATCGCAGGAATCAGTTCACACCATCCGTTCGATCGGTGATCGATCGTGATCAGGATATTGCAATCAGTTTAACCGTTGTGCTGATGTTCCTTTTACTTTGGAGACTGGAG
>LULA01017912.1:0-11653 GCA_002091835.1 Anopheles maculatus | reverse complement strand
AAAAAAAAACGTTCGCAATTGTGCAATTTGTGGTGCGGCGTTTTCGGCCCGCTAACGATCATCTAGTAGTGCGGAAAATCGTGCTAAAATCCGGCTAATGTGTGAAAGAAACGCGGGGCCGAATGCAGAACCGAAACAACGACGCGCGCGCAGAAAAGATCGAGCTAAGATGGCGGCAGGAGAACGCAACTGGATAATGGCGATTCCGTAGTAGCTTTGGAGCAGCAGCAAACGAAAAAAGCTTCCGCTGCGCTGACGGGCTGCTGGTGGTGATTTATAAAATGTTCTTAAATGATCTTTTACATTTCGTCGTATTGCTAACTAACTGCGAGAGCGGCACCCGGTAGAGGAAGACGTCCACCGGGGCGTGGGGGGGAATGGACGGTGGTTCCTTCTCCTTCCTTTCGATCAACCAACCTCTTTTGTCCTACGTCTTGCATACGATTGGAAAATCTTCTCTTCCCTGATCCACCCTGTAGTTGTGAATGGCAGCTGGCCAAACGATCAAGCATTTGCATTATCCCAGGAAGTTTAAAAACGTTCCAACCATTATCCAACCGATCCAGAACACCGCTGTACTGTGTTTTTTTTTGGGGTGTGTGTGTGTGTATGTGAATATTCTGCACCTTTTGCTAGACGATCATCATCATGACATCTTAATGCTTTCCGTAATGAGCCAAGTAACGCAAGAGCGAGACTGCTGGATCGTGTCCCGCGTTCTCTTTCACTGGCTCACACGATCATCGTGTTCAACGCACACACGCACTCAGGCCGAGAGGATGATGTTGAAGGCGATTATTCTGCCACGGCCATTACCGATGAAAAACTGGCGTCTCCGTGTCACTCAAACGAGCGCGAATATGCTTCGCGTATAGTCGGCGCTACTGCTGGCTACCCCGTTCCATCTGCCCAATACCACCCATTAAAAGCGGGTGTGTGTGCGCGAGTGAGTAAGCCAGCGCGAGCGCGCGCGCGCTCGTGAGTGGTGACGGTTTTCACATCAACACACGATCAAACATGGCGTCAGGTCATCAAACAAGTTCAAGGTCTATCAACCGACGTTTCTGATTGCGTGGGGGTGGGTGATGGTGGTTGATCGCAGCAACCACCCTGCGCAGAAGAACTCTCGCACCTAAACACACACACTAAACAGCAGGAGGGAAGCCATTGTGTATGAAAGGATTTGTCTGAAATGCAAATATGCTCACTACGCTTCGTGGGGTGGGCATGATCATTTCGAGGGAGGATGTACGAGACAGGGAGTGGGTGAAGGGAAGGTAGTATTTTATTTCTTTCCGGGTTTTTCTTTCGACCGGGATCTCTATCATGAGCGAAAGAGAGCGAGCGGGCGAGCGAGATAAGTAAAAAACCCAGCGGTAGGTTATTGTCTTCTTTGATCATTGCCTCCCGTACACCACCCCATGCCCAGAAGGGTTAGTACACAATTTTTTCTCCGTTCTCGGGCTCTCCCTACACAACACCGTGGCCACTCGCGGTGCAACTTGGTAGACGCGGGTGGAGCAAAAAAAGCGACTACGAAGATACGGAAAAAGCAGAAAGAAGAAGAGCGGAAGGTTAGTTGAGCCACCTCGATCGTACCGAAGCGGAGGGTAATGCACCCGAATGATCGTGTTTGTGTGTGTGTGTGTGTGTCTGTACGGTTCCCTTTATTCTTTTGCTTTATCGGCTGCTTCTGTTGGCAGCTAGTGCCACCCGTCTGCCACACACAGAGTGGTTTATATTGTAGTGCCAGCAAAAAAAAGGAAAGGAACTTTTTAAAAAACACACGTTAAAGCGAAGAATCCTTCCATTTTTGTTACTAAGAAGACGAACAGAACAAAGCTAAGAACACGTTTCTTTTTTTTCGGGTGAAGAAAACCCCCCATAAAGATGGCCAGAAACCTTCGTCAGGTGGCTTTTCTTTTTCGGAGGGGACGCCCTGTACACACACACACACACGCGTGTTGCATACATTATTCTCGAACTATTCTGTGTGTTTGTGCGCGTTACAAACAAGATTTCCCCCAAAAAAAAAAACTGTTTCTTTCTTCTCTTCATCCCGAGGATGTGTGGATGTGGAAACTCATCCCGCGGGAAAAGTAACACTATATGTGTGTGTGTGTGTGTGTGTGTGTGTGTGTGTGTGTGTGCGTTTTGGTGTGCTTGCAAGCGTCCGGCATAGGGTGCGGGAAAAATTAAGTCAGAATCAACACAGATACACCACTACCCGCAAGCTCACCTGGATAATATGAGGCGAGTAAAGTAACAACAGCAGCAGATAGTAGGTGGAAACGCGAGCAACAAGAAGGGAAGACAGGGGGGTGAAAAAGACCATAATGGTGGGGTAGGACAGAATAACGAACGTAGCAATGCGAAAGACAGTTACAAGAAAACCAGAGATAGAGCAGATAACGAGAGCGAACGAGCGAAGGAAAACGGAAAACAAAAAAGAAAAATGGAAAACAGCTTCGAACAACGGAAGCGAATTATACATACAACTCTTGAATGGTGTAGCATTATAGGTAGCAGCTCTAAAGAAGAAAAGCAAAAAAAAAAACATTAAAAAAGGGGGAAAATAGAAGAAGCAGGGGAAGAAAAAAATTGTTGAATATGAAAACAGTCGAAACATTACGAACGAAGCATTCGACAAAACAGCTTGCGGCCAACCCCACCAAGGGTAGCAGAAGGAAAAGCTCGAGGAAGGAAACAAACAAAAAAGCACACATTTTCTTCCAGTTTGCTGTGCTGCGTCACAATTAGCTGCTCGAAGAAGAAGAAGAAAAGGCCCCGGGCAGAAACAAAAATTATGTATCTTTTTCGAATGTCATGTCGCTCACCATCCCTCGCTTGGGCACCGTTCCCCATTTTTCCCATTATAATTTAAAAAATCCTGTTACCTGTTACACGATCCTTTTCGTATGTGTGTGTGTGTGTTGGCGTTTCCCTTTAACCGTCAAAACGTTAATGTCCTGCAATTAGCATGAAACGTGGAATTGGTATGGAACCTGGAGTTGGAAGGCGCCCTGGAGTTGGCATGGTACTTGGAGTTCGCAAAGACCTGGAGTTGGCATGAAGCTTGGAATTGGCATAGGACCTGGAGTAAGCATGGAACTTGGAATTGGCATGGAACCTCGAGTTGGTATGAGACCTGGAGTTGGCATGGGACCTGTGGTTGGCATGGGACCTGGAGTTGACATTGTACCTGGAGTTGGCATGGTACCTGAAATTGACATGGAACCTGAAATTGGCCTGGAATTGGTATGGGTTCTAGAGTCAACATGGAACCTGGAGTTAGCATGGAACCTAGAATGGGCAAGGGACCTGCAATTAGCATGAAACTTGGAATTGGTATGGGGTTTGGAATTGGTATGGAACCTGGAGTTGGAAGGCGCCCTGGAGTTGGCATGGTACTTGGAGTTCGCAAAGACCTGGAGTTGGCATGAAACTTGGAATTGGCATAGGACCTGGAGTAAGCATGGAACTTGGAATTGGCATGGAACCTCGAGTTGGTATGAGACCTGGAGTTGGCATGGGACCTGTGGTTGGCATGGGACCTGGAGTTGACATTGAACCTGGAGTTGGCATGGTACCTGAAATTGGCATAAAACCTCGAGTTGGTATGATACATGGAGTTGGCATAGGACCTGGAGTTGACATGGTACCTGGAGTTAGCATGGAAACTGGAGCTTGCACGGGACTTAGGGTTGGCATGAAAGTTGGAATTGGCATAGGACCTGGAGTAAGCATGAAACCTGGAGTTGGCATGGAACCTAGAGTGGACAAGGGATCTGCAATTAGCATGAAACGTGGAATTGGTATGGAACCTGGAGTTGGAAGGCGCCCTGGAGTTGGCATGGTACTTGGAGTTCGCAAAGACCTGGAGTTGGCATGAAGCTTGGAATTGGCATAGGACCTGGAGTAAGCATGGAACTTGGAATTGGCATGGAACCTCGAGTTGGTATGAGACCTGGAGTTGGCATGGGACCTGTGGTTGGCATGGGACCTGGAGTTGACATTGTACCTGGAGTTGGCATGGTACCTGAAATTGACATGGAACCTGAAATTGGCCTGGAATTGGTATGGGTTCTAGAGTCAACATGGAACCTGGAGTTAGCATGGAACCTAGAATGGGCAAGGGACCTGCAATTAGCATGAAACTTGGAATTGGTATGGGGTTTGGAATTGGTATGGAACCTGGAGTTGGAAGGCGCCCTGGAGTTGGCATGGTACTTGGAGTTCGCAAAGACCTGGAGTTGGCATGAAACTTGGAATTGGCATAGGACCTGGAGTAAGCATGGAACTTGGAATTGGCATGGAACCTCGAGTTGGTATGAGACCTGGAGTTGGCATGGGACCTGTGGTTGGCATGGGACCTGGAGTTGACATTGAACCTGGAGTTGGCATGGTACCTGAAATTGGCATAAAACCTCGAGTTGGTATGATACATGGAGTTGGCATAGGACCTGGAGTTGACATGGTACCTGGAGTTAGCATGGAAACTGGAGCTTGCACGGGACTTAGGGTTGGCATGAAAGTTGGAATTGGCATAGGACCTGGAGTAAGCATGAAACCTGGAGTTGGCATGGAACCTAGAGTGGACAAGGGATCTGCAATTAGCATGAAACGTGGAATTGGTATGGAACCTGGAGTTGGAAGGCGCCCTGGAGTTGGCATGGTACTTGGAGTTCGCAAAGACCTGGAGTTGGCATGAAGCTTGGAATTGGCATAGGACCTGGAGTAAGCATGGAACTTGGAATTGGCATGGAACCTCGAGTTGGTATGAGACCTGGAGTTGGCATGGGACCTGTGGTTGGCATGGGACCTGGAGTTGACATTGTACCTGGAGTTGGCATGGTACCTGAAATTGACATGGAACCTGAAATTGGCCTGGAATTGGTATGGGTTCTAGAGTCAACATGGAACCTGGAGTTAGCATGGAACCTAGAATGGGCAAGGGACCTGCAATTAGCATGAAACTTGGAATTGGTATGGGGTTTGGAATTGGTATGGAACCTGGAGTTGGAAGGCGCCCTGGAGTTGGCATGGTACTTGGAGTTCGCAAAGACCTGGAGTTGGCATGAAACTTGGAATTGGCATAGGACCTGGAGTAAGCATGGAACTTGGAATTGGCATGGAACCTCGAGTTGGTATGAGACCTGGAGTTGGCATGGGACCTGTGGTTGGCATGGGACCTGGAGTTGACATTGAACCTGGAGTTGGCATGGTACCTGAAATTGGCATAAAACCTCGAGTTGGTATGATACATGGAGTTGGCATAGGACCTGGAGTTGACATGGTACCTGGAGTTAGCATGGAAACTGGAGCTTGCACGGGACTTAGGGTTGGCATGAAAGTTGGAATTGGCATAGGACCTGGAGTAAGCATGAAACCTGGAGTTGGCATGGAACCTAGAGTGGACAAGGGATCTGCAATTAGCATGAAACGTGGAATTGGTATGGAACCTGGAGTTGGAAGGCGCCCTGGAGTTGGCATGGTACTTGGAGTTCGCAAAGACCTGGAGTTGGCATGAAGCTTGGAATTGGCATAGGACCTGGAGTAAGCATGGAACTTGGAATTGGCATGGAACCTCGAGTTGGTATGAGACCTGGAGTTGGCATGGGACCTGTGGTTGGCATGGGACCTGGAGTTGACATTGTACCTGGAGTTGGCATGGTACCTGAAATTGACATGGAACCTGAAATTGGCCTGGAATTGGTATGGGTTCTAGAGTCAACATGGAACCTGGAGTTAGCATGGAACCTAGAATGGGCAAGGGACCTGCAATTAGCATGAAACTTGGAATTGGTATGGGGTTTGGAATTGGTATGGAACCTGGAGTTGGAAGGCGCCCTGGAGTTGGCATGGTACTTGGAGTTCGCAAAGACCTGGAGTTGGCATGAAACTTGGAATTGGCATAGGACCTGGAGTAAGCATGGAACTTGGAATTGGCATGGAACCTCGAGTTGGTATGAGACCTGGAGTTGGCATGGGACCTGTGGTTGGCATGGGACCTGGAGTTGACATTGAACCTGGAGTTGGCATGGTACCTGAAATTGGCATAAAACCTCGAGTTGGTATGATACATGGAGTTGGCATAGGACCTGGAGTTGACATGGTACCTGGAGTTAGCATGGAAACTGGAGCTTGCACGGGACTTAGGGTTGGCATGAAAGTTGGAATTGGCATAGGACCTGGAGTAAGCATGAAACCTGGAGTTGGCATGGAACCTAGAGTGGACAAGGGATCTGCAATTAGCATGAAACGTGGAATTGGTATGGAACCTGGAGTTGGAAGGCGCCCTGGAGTTGGCATGGTACTTGGAGTTCGCAAAGACCTGGAGTTGGCATGAAGCTTGGAATTGGCATAGGACCTGGAGTAAGCATGGAACTTGGAATTGGCATGGAACCTCGAGTTGGTATGAGACCTGGAGTTGGCATGGGACCTGTGGTTGGCATGGGACCTGGAGTTGACATTGTACCTGGAGTTGGCATGGTACCTGAAATTGACATGGAACCTGAAATTGGCCTGGAATTGGTATGGGTTCTAGAGTCAACATGGAACCTGGAGTTAGCATGGAACCTAGAATGGGCAAGGGACCTGCAATTAGCATGAAACTTGGAATTGGTATGGGGTTTGGAATTGAGATCGGAACCTGGAGTTGGAAGGCGCCCTGGAGTTGGCATGGTACTTGGAGTTCGCAAAGACCTGGAGTTGGCATGAAACTTGGAATTGGCATAGGACCTGGAGTAAGCATGGAACTTGGAATTGGCATGGAACCTCGAGTTGGTATGAGACCTGGAGTTGGCATGGGACCTGTGGTTGGCATGGGACCTGGAGTTGACATTGTACCTGGAGTTGGCATGGTACCTGAAATTGACATGGAACCTGAAATTGGCCTGGAATTGGTATGGGTTCTAGAGTCAACATGGAACCTGGAGTTAGCATGGAACCTAGAATGGGCAAGGGACCTGCAATTAGCATGAAACTTGGAATTGGTATGGGGTTTGGAATTGGTATGGAACCTGGAGTTGGAAGGCGCCCTGGAGTTGGCATGGTACTTGGAGTTCGCAAAGACCTGGAGTTGGCATGAAACTTGGAATTGGCATAGGACCTGGAGTAAGCATGGAACTTGGAATTGGCATGGAACCTGGAGTTTGCATACATCCCAGAGTTAGCGTGCGTAGCCCTCCCTGTAACCGGGCCTCTTTGACTAGTGAAAAAAAAAAACAAAACATAACCCCTAGCTTGAGTAAAACTTAAATATGCGCCCTGCTACCGCGAAACTGCAGTTGCATATTTAGTTATGGGGGGGAAACGAAAAAAATCGGAAATTTCTTTCAAGCTTTCCCATCGCCTCGCACACTCGTACATAAAACGCACACACACACACACACACACGCAAGTTGGCAACAAACAGAAGAAAGAAAATAACGCGTACCGAAGTGTGTGTACACGCGCGCGCTCACAAAGCGATTTCGTTCGCGCTAGGGTATTGGTATTGTGTTATCATTGATTTATTCGCTTAATCTTTTTGTTTTTTTTGTTGTTGTCAGCGATTAATTTCAGTTTGTTTTTCTTCTTCATCTTCATTTTCAACTTTCCTTGTATCGCTTTACTCGTCCGTCTTGGTTGTGTGTGTGTGTGTGGATGTGTTTATCTTGTGTAGATGTATCGCATTCACATATTTTTACGCTTTTAGTTTTGTTTCTTTCATTCTTTCTTTTGCTTTTCGTTTAGCGTGTTGCATTAGTTGTTGTAAATGTATGTGTTTTCTTCTTTTTCTTCCACAGTTTGTTTGTGTTTTGCTTTTGTCATGGGTTTTCTCTCTTCCGGGGGTTGGTATTCATGGTTTTCCTTATGTGCCTGCTGAGTGTTTTTGTTAAACAACGCATCTTTGTTGTTACTAATATTGTGTGTGTGTGGGTGTATGTGTTGGTCTACCATCTTCGATCCAGTCCAGTCGGCTGCTGCTGCCCTCGTTTTGTAAGATGCTTCTCCGGGGGCGGTTTTCCGTCCCCCCGCCCTTTTCCCCTATAACTCACGATTTTCCCCCGTTATTGCCGGGAGGGATTGGTATAGAGAGTATTATAGATCTTCCCAGTTGTTTGTAGTGTAGTGGTTTGCTAAATATTGCACTCATACACGCGCTCCTCCTAGAGACAAATGCCGGAAGTGTGCGTGTGGACGAGCGAGAACGTGACCAAGACTAGAAGAGTCCCAGGATCTGGGTTAGAGACGTGACTCCAAACATTTCGCAACACCAAAAACAACCGAATATCAATCGGTTTCGGTGCGGCAAACGGCCACACACTGTTCTCGTTCGCACCATGCATCCTCCTACTGTAAGCCTTTCTGACTCCTTCACGACGAATTCTCTCTCGCTCTCTCTCACTCGCTCTCTCTTTCTTTTTTTTAGCCTGTAAGCTCATCATGCTGTAGTCGCTGCTGTCTCTTTAGGCAAAACAAAACGCTCTAGCTTTGAGAAAGGAGTAGTGTGTGTTTGTATGTGTTGGTGTGTGTGTGTGAGAGAGTTTAAGATTTAAGATTACTAGATAATTCCGCGTTGCCGCCGGCGGTAACGGGTGTGGCGGTAACGGCTGCTGCCGCTGCGGCCGCCGCCACCGCCTCGAAGCCTCCCACCAGACTGCCGACGCTCACGATCATCGGCGCACCGTTTGCGCCGCTTCCCGTCCCATACCCCCCCTTCTCGGCCGCTTCCTCCTCTTCCTCCTCCTCCTCCTCCTCCTCCTCCTCCTCCACTTCCTCCTCGTCCTCCTCCTCTTCCTCCTCCGCTTCGTTCACTTCCTCCTTCGTTGGTTCCACCGGTTGCTCTACGTGGATCGCTTCCGCTGGTACCACTCGATCCTTATCCACATTCACCGGATCGTTCCCCTCCACCTCCACCTTCCCGTCGCCCACCATGCAACTGGTCGTGTGGATGCCGACGCACGGTAGAAGGCTGACCGCATCCACGACCGGTTCTGGGTCGGGTAGGATGGTGGATGGGCCGATTAGGGCGGCCAGCTTGCCACCGCTCGCCGTGTAGTCGTTCGGCGGTACGGCGACCTCATCACAGTCGGACGGCGGTGGCGGCGGTTGTGGCGGCGGCTGGGCGATCCCATTATTATTCTCACCGTGCTCACCCCCGTGGTGCCCGTTGCGGGGCATGGTACTGATGGTGGTGGTGGTGATGGTGGTAGCAGGCAGCGTACCACCAACCCCGCCACCGCCGACGACCCCCACACCGGTCCCGTTCAATGGTTGGGGCGGTTGGGATGGTGGTGGCGGTGGCGGCGGCTGGGGCGGAAGCGCCGACTCCTTCTGGGTGGTCGTGGCGGCGGCGGCGGCGGCGATGCTGCTCTTGTTGAGGTTAGTGTAGTTTTTCTTCGATGCATTTTCGGAATGTTGTTCGCCCTTCCAGAGGCCGTCGGTCGAGTCGTCCGAATCGTCGAACTGGCTCTTCCACTGCGAGGCCAACGTGAGCGCACCCTGGTACTTGGGCGTCTGGTGCTGGCTGGCATTGTCGTCGTCGATGATCGCGTGCTGCGTGATCGAGTAGTCCCGGCAGCTCTTATCATCGTTCCGTCCACCGCCGTACTTGTTGTTGTTGCTGGTCGCCGTCGTCGAGCTGCCGTACGACCGGAGACTTTTGCCACCGAGCGTGAGGCTTTGCCGTTGCAGCGACGCGGACTGCCCGTGCTGGTCGTGATGCTTCTGCGAACCGCCGCCCGTCTGACAGTGCTGGACGAGATCGCGCAATATACCGTCGCCCGGTGCGTACGACAGGTCGTCCGCCTCCGTCTTTAGCAGCTTCGACTTTAGCTCCATCGACAGATTGTTTGCGTCGCTCGAGGCGTGCAGCGGATGGTGATGGTGATGGTGGTGCGATTGCTGCTGCTGCTGCTGCTGTGACGAGTGGTGCTGCTGCGACTGTTGCTGCTTATCGAGCGAGGAGGAGAAATCTTTGATGTTGACCGGGGGCGCTGTCAGTATTCGCAGCCGGTTGCTGCCATGCTTGGCCGGCTTGGTCATCACTTCCGTGTGCGCCCGCACCAACGGTATCTCGTTCTGGTGAATAGGGAAACTTATTAGACCCTGCCCGACAAAGAAAAAGGGTTCGAGGATCCATAACAGATCAAGGTGTACGAGGGGGAAGGGGAAGGAATTGGAGAACACAGGATGGAAATACAAAACACGCAACACAAACACCCGGCGGGATCCCCGAAAATGAAGAAATAAACAGAAAGAAAAAGAAATGAAAAAGAAAGTGAAAGAAAAGAAGACAATATTGTATCAAATAAAACTTAATCGTATGGGCACAGTGGTTTTTTTTCTTGCGGAAGCCCGGAAAGCGGAAGCGAGACTACGCGAAAACGCTTATGTGAGCAGCGCCTGAAGTTAGCAACTAGTGATGAGAAAAACGGCTCCGAAGCCGGAGCCGGCTCCGACCGGTTCCAATAATTTTTGGAAACGGCTCCGGAGCCGTTGGTTCAGAGCCGGCTCCGGAGCCGTTAGTTCTGAGCCGGCTCCGGAGCCGTTAGTTCTGAGCCGGCTCCGGAGCCGTTAGTTCTGAGCCGGCTCCGGAGCCGTTAGTTCTGAGCCGGCTCCGGAGCCGTTAGTTCTGAGCCGGCTCCGGAGCCGTTAGTTCACCGTTAGGCCGTAAGGAGCCTGCTCCGGAGCCGTTAGTTCGGAGGAGGCTCTGGAGCGGGAAAAACACTGTTACGGAGCCGGTTCCGCACCCACAGCTCCTGACGGAGCCGGCTCCGAAACCGTGGGTGCACTCCGGAGCGCACATCACTAGTAGCAACCATCGAGATTAACTGTGGAAGATGAAGCTCAATATTTACATCTCCTTTTCTAATTTTCAACCATGATTGCATACATTCAGGCGCTACGCACATAAGCCCCGAGAGTGCAGGGTGGAAATCCTTCTTTCTTCTTCTCCCTCTTCTTCGGACACAGGGACCATCATGTGGGCAGTAAGCAAAGTGTGCGCGTAAACATCAGTGTTCCGTACACCGTTCCACCGTACCTTTACGACCACCATCTCAATCGCTGGAAGCGCAGCGTCCGTTTTGGTTTCCTGCTGTATCTTCGCCTCGTTCGGTTCGTGCTGGTCCGCATGGTTTAGGGCAGCTTTGGCGGCGGCGGTTGCCGTTGCCATCCCGCCACCACCGCCCGCATTCACAACGTTTTGCGGTTTCATCGATTCGATCGGTTCCGTGTGGAGCACTTTCGCCGAATCCATGATTGGTTTGCGTTTCTCCTGCAACGTGTAAGAAACCGGAAACCGTTAAAAAACAAGCTGGTTTCGCGTGGCAAAATCCTCACTACCTCGGTCATTTCGATATCCTTATGTTTTTTGATTAGTTCACTCTTTGGTACGGCTGCGTTGATAGCTTTGGCTTCGCCCGCATTATAGTCGGCGTTGTTTTCCCAGTCGAACGGGTCCGTTTCCTTCACGCCACGACGCTTCATGCATCGTTCGAACAGAGAGATCAGCATCTGGGGATGAGGCACGGGGCAAGAGAGTGAGCTGAACAACGTCGTCGTGTACACAGTACTACTTACTGCATAATCCGGCTTATCTGCGTAATTAAGGGATTGAATATGCTCTAAGAAGTATTTGAAATCCGAAGGCAAGTGCTTGAGT
>LULA01017911.1:0-11661 GCA_002091835.1 Anopheles maculatus | reverse complement strand
CTGCTGCTTTATTGTAATTATTTTTATTGGTTACTTTACCCTCGACGTGTGCGTGTGTGTGTGCGCGCGCGCTCACACGTCGATGCGTCTGTGTACGAGCGGCGAGAGTGCGCGTGCGCGTGTGCTGATGGTTGCGCGAGTGAGTTGCGAGTTGTGTTGTTTCTTAGCTGGAAGCTATTTTAATTTTTACTCCTCGGCCGCTTCCCGATCGACACGACAAAACATTACGTGAGCGAGCGAACTGCATTACGCAATCGATTACACTACCATAATCTTACCCGCTTCGGGCGGGCGAAATATCTCGCGAGCGGGGCAGGAAGTTACGGCTAGGGACGATTAAAATTATCACGTACTTAAAAGGACGAACGGCTTTAATCCACGCCGGGAGCCACTTCTTCGAAACTTCCAGCCCAAGGGTCAGCATTGTTAGCCGCGAAGAATGCGTGGCATTCGAGTGGAAAATGCACTCGGAACAATTTCAGCAATGCTTCCGCGAAATGAGCAACGTCTTTGTTTTTGCTTCACACAAGCCCCGTACCCTTTGCTGATCGACTTTTGCATGGGACATGTTTCGGAAATTGGTCAAAAATACAATTCAGTTTTGTTTTATCCCCCTGCTGGCTGAGCCTGAGGAGTTGGAGTTGGTTTAATGGGCGTCGAGGTATGGTTTTATTAGCTGCTTTCATTCCGGCAAACGATGGATTCAAGGTTTTGGGACTCGTTTTCGCGACATTTGGTTCACAGGCTGTAAGCGCGTAATTATACTGCCACGATGTCGGAGAATGAGGCTAACATGCGCACTATTCCACTACATGGCTTTAAATTCTTTGCAGAGCTACAGGCAAAGGAATTTCCCAAAGCAAAGCATGAGATTTCAACGCTCGTCTAATTTACGCAAAGTAATATTTTCTGGGGCGGCCCGGTGGTAGATGCGACAGCAGGCGCCGGTCTTCACACGGCAGGACCGTGGTTCAAGTCTCATCTGAGCCGTTCCCCCATAGTGAGGACTGACTATCCAACTATGCGGTAACAATAAGTCTAGTAAGCCAGAAATGGCAGGCATGACCTAAGAGGTCGTTAGGCCAAGAAAGAAGAAGAAGAAGAATATTTTCTGACCACTTTACGCAATTCGCCGAACGATTCCAACGTTCTAGCGTACGGATTTCAATTTGAATGTAACTACCGTTCGCAAATTGTTTGAAATTGCGACAGTTTCTGTGTCCTCGATTCAAGTGCACAAAAATGTGCCGCAAAATGGTGATCCGACGCGACAAAATAAGAGTTGTGGTTTTAAAGCCAAAAAATGGCGCAACGAGTCGAAATACGGTCGAGGTAAAGCGAGCGAGCAAGCAAGCCAGCAGCAAGAGACCAGTCGGTGGAAAGGTTCCCGAAATTCCGAGTCCCGCTTGAGATCAGCGCGCGCGGCATACGTGTGTGGTAAGCGAATGTTTCAGGATAAACGCCTGCGAGATCGTCGTGCGGACGGGCCCGTGATGGGACAGATCGGCATCGAAATCGTTCAGTCCGGTTGACATCTCGCGAATGTAGCATAATAAGCAAAATTATCAAAAGGAAATGTACGGCCGGTGCAGAGGTGCCCAAGGTAAAGCCAGCAGTGGGGGAGAATCGGGGGAAGGAACGGCAGGTCGGAACGAACACGATACGACCTATCGTGACTGCAGTGCTGTGTACCCGGCGTATGCAGCTCATTGCAAGCGAGGGAAAAAATGTGGCATCCAAATTCGCCGAGAAACTGAAGAACTGATGGAGAAGAATCGAACCGGAAACAAGCAGAGTTCTCGAGCCGTCCGTCCGACCGTACCGCAGTTGACATAAGCCAAACCGAGGCAGAACGAATAAAAACGCGAAACAGAAATAAATACTCCTCGGCCGCTTCCCGATCGACACGACAAAACATTACGTGAGCGAGCGAACTGCATTACGCAATCGATTACACTACCATAATCTTACCCGCTTCGGGCGGGCGAAATATCTCGCGAGCGGGGCAGGAAGTTACGGCTAGGGACGATTAAAATTATCACGTACTTAAAAGGACGAACGGCTTTAATCCACGCCGGGAGCCACTTCTTCCAAACTTCCAGCCCAAGGGTCAGCATTGTTAGCCGCGAAGAATGCGTGGCATTCGAGTGGAAAATGCACTCGGAACAATTTCAGCAATGCTTCCGCGAAATGAGCAACGTCTTTGTTTTTGCTTCACACAAGCCCCGTACCCTTTGCTGATCGACTTTTGCATGGGACATGTTTCGGAAATTGGTCAAAAATACAATTCAGTTTTGTTTTATCCCCCTGCTGGCTGAGCCTGAGGAGTTGGAGTTGGTTTAATGGGCGTCGAGGTATGGTTTTCTTAGCTGCGGCAAACGATGGATTCAAGGTTTTGGGACTCGTTTTCGCGACATTTGGTTCACAGGCTGTAAGCGCGTAATTATACTGCCACGATGTCGGAGAATGAGGCTAACATGCGCACTATTCCACTACATGGCTTTAAATTCTTTGCAGAGCTACAGGCAAAGGAATTTCCCAAAGCAAAGCATGAGATTTCAACGCTCGTCTAATTTACGCAAAGTAATATTTTCTGGGGCGGCCCGGTGGTAGATGCGACAGCAGGCGCCGGTCTTCACACGGCAGGACCGTGGTTCAAGTCTCATCTGAGCCGTTCCCCCATAGTGAGCTCGTCTAATTTACGCAAAGTAATATTTTCTGACCACTTTACGCCATTCGCCGAACGATTCCAACGTTCTAGTGTACGGATTTCAATTTGAATGTAACTACCGTTCGCAAATTGTTTGAAATTGCGACAGTTTCTGTGTCCTCGATTCAAGTGCACAAAAATGTGCCGCAAAATGGTGATCCGACGCGACAAAATAAGAGTTGTGGTTTTAAAGCCAAAAAATGGCGCACGAATCGAAATACGGTCGAGGTAAAGCGAGCAAGCAAGCAAGCAAGGAGTAAACAAAAAAATTACACCAGAGACCAGTCGGTGGAAAGGTTCCCGAAATTCCGAGTCCCGCTTGAGATCAGCGCGCGCGGCATACGTGTGTGGTAAGCGAATGTTTCAGGATAAACGCCTGCGAGATCGTCGTGCGGACGGGCCCGTGATGGGACAGATCGGCATCGAAATCGTTCAGTCCGGTTGACATCTCGCGAATGTAGCATAATAAGCAAAATTATCAAAAGGAAATGTACGGCCGGTGCAGAGGTGCCCAAGGTAAAGCCAGCAGTGGGGGAGAATCGGGGGAAGGAACGGCAGGTCGGAACGAACACGATACGACCTATCGTGACTGCAGTGCTGTGTACCCGGCGTATGCAGCTCATTGCAAGCGAGGGAAAAAATGTGGCATCCAAATTCGCCGAGAAACTGAAGAACTGATGGAGAAGAATCGAACCGGAAACAAGCAGAGTTCTCGAGCCGTCCGTCCGACCGTACCGCAGTTGACATAAGCCAAACCGAGGCAGAACGAATAAAAACGCGAAACAGAAATAAATATATATATATATATATATATAGGTACGTACGTACAGAGGCCCGGTGAAGCAGAATGTAAACTTTTGAAATCTATCTTCAACGTCAATCGTAAATCGAGCGAACGTACGAGTCAGTCAAAGGCGTGCAAAACCGTCGACGCAGTAAAAAGAGGCCCATCAATAATTCGATCGTATTGGAAAACTGCTGCAAAACATTGCAAATACTAAATAAATAAATGGCGACCGGTGCATAACAGAGTGCTACAAAAGGGCCTACAAACATGCACGGCAGTGGAGCTGAAGTTTTGGCAGCTTTTTGGAGCAGGCAACAGTCGAGGGCTATCGAAAGAAATGTGATCGATTGTGATCGAGAAGAGGATTTAGACTCCTAGAGAAGGATGCAGAATATTGTCTTTTCTCAGGATAATTCACAGGCGTATCTGGTAACAACAGAAGCACAAACCTCTTCTTTTCGTTTGCATCGTATGTTAATGATGGTCAAATCACGTTCACAAGATGCATCAAGAAGCGAGATTAAAACATGGCGGTTGCCGGTTGCCGAAACATTCGTTATGTCGCAGGAACTTTTGATCGTGTGATTACATTTTCGTCTTCACAGCGTCATCATACAGCAGCCACCGCTTCGCTGGTTACGTGTACGACGAGCATCATTTGATCAACGGCCATGGAAATTCAACATTGTCTCTGTCAGCGGCTTAGTAAATCGCCAGATTCGAGCGTCTTGATACGTATGGAAATTTTTGGCATCCTGACGAAATGCAATTTCAATTGAAATCTGCTCCCGGAACCCACCACTGTCTGGCTAGTTTGGGCATGCAAATGCGAAATATCCTTTGCGAATGGTCTATTAGCCGGCACGGGCGCGCTGAAACAAAAGCAAAACAAATCAAAGTAGAAAATGCTTTCGGTCAACTGAATGCTGTCGGTAAGGCGAACCAAAGCTGCAAACAAACAGCCCATCCAAGACAAGCGAAACATTTGCGTAATTCGTTCGAATTTTCGAGCCCTCACCGAAACTGGTGAAGGGTCCTTCGGTAGAATCCTTCCATTCGCCCAGCTCCTTGCCAGTCAGATCTTTTCGATTGTTTGTCAATTGACTGGCAACGGTGCGCAGAACGAAATGGCAAGAATTGAAGCAGCGCTCCGGCTTGATTCTGCTTGCGCAGGAAAATACCAATCAATTTCGCAAAACTGTGCACACCCATGCTTTGATTCTTCCTGGCTGGCGACGACTGCCTCCCGGGGCAGCCGAATGCTGTGTGTTGACAGGGCCCAAATATTCCCGATGCGCTCGCCCGAGAGAATGAAACCTTCGCCCGTACACGATCTTCCCAGGGATGTATTCAAATTTTTCCCGCTCGTGATAGGTTTCGCTACCAAAAGTAAATAAATTATCGTCACCGTCACCGCGACGGACAGGGCACCGGGTTAAGGACCCGACCGACGTCGTCATATCTCTTCCGCACCGCTCGGCTGTCTGGTGGCTGTGTTTTTCCCGAAGGTCCTTTGGCGAAAAATACGCGACGATAGCCCGGCGGACAGGACGGATGCGGGAGACTCTGGGCCAGGGGTTTTTGAATGGAGTTCTTGAATCGTACCGCCCCGTAAGCGTTTTCGGGGTTTGCATTGTCCGCCAGCTTGACGAGCGTGTGATTTGATCGGTTTGCGCGGCGAAACCCTGGCCCGGTCTGGAACCCTGGAGCCCATTATCTTCCACGTCTAATCTCTTCAGGGTTCTCCGTTTCGAGGCGGCCGAAAAACAGTGGAACTGAGGCTAAAAAAACGTACACACACACACACAGAATCCGGTGGCTGTTCTTTTGTCCATCCCGACAAATCCCATTCTTCTGCTGGTCGAGCTGGTTCGTCGTGTGCGCGCGTGCAGTTTCGTGAATTCATTTTCGAATTGCAATTTACGTTTAATTGGACTCCTGGGCTCACGGACAGAGCCGTTGCTGCCCTGCCTCAAATGATCCTCGTTGGCGATCCCCCTGTGTTCCAGGAAACTTGATCGCCAGCTAACGAACGCGCTCTTCGTTGTTGTTTTTGTTGAAAAGGATGTTTTTTTTTCTGTTACTGCCCTTCGCAGGCAAATTTTCCCTGGGAAATTGCAAACTTTCTGGTAAATGGTGATGGTAAAAATACGATAATGAACAGCACTGCCGAGCGAGCTCGGTTTCCTTTCAGTGCCGCCGTGTCGGTGTCGTTTTGTTGCTTCTTTGCATGTCAAAGTCACTCAACAGACGAAACGTACGAAAGCGACGAGAACTCTGTTTTGGTATGCTGATGCCAAAAATAAGGCCGGCTGCCAACAATGTGTCCTTTTGCGAGACACATTCACAACTATCACCGCGTTCGTTTAGTTTCAGCACTCCAAGCCAGCTTTTGACGTCGTTTCCCGTGGCTGTAGTCCTTGGATAAACGGATTTGTAAACGGAAAAGGCGTTCGCGTGTACGCAACAAAGTTTGGTGGAATAATTCACACTCATGTCGGTGAACAAGCGGGTTGAAAAGCGTTTTCAATAGATATGCAATCGAGCCCCGAGATTAATGCAATTCAATCGAAGTTTGTCGAACTACGTCCCACTGTCCCATAGTATCGGCTCTCGGATGGCAGCTCAGAAACGTATCGATTTCCTTGTTTGACCGCCGACTATCGTACTGCAAAACCATTGTAGAGGTCGGCTGCGAGTGATTAACAGCGAGACGCACGTCTTCCGAAGGTCTTCCATACACGCCACGACAGGGTTTCGTGTTGGGTGACCACAAATTGTTGGATCCGGCTGACTGACCGACCGATCGATCGATCGATCGATCGACCGTCAACAGGCATCAAATCCCGAAGATGATGGATAAATGATTATAAATTTATCTCTCGGATATATCGACTTATAGTCGGCGTTTGCTGGTTTAGAGCTCGTGCATTGCTTCGATGTTCGATGCACCGATCGATCGGCTCTAGGACACTGTGTGTGTGTGCGCGCGCGCGATGTGGTCAGCGATGCATCCCGCTGACAGTTTCAATGTCATCTTCAAAACCGGACTTGCTCGTTTCGCTTTTCACCTGGTCCGTGTACGAGCGATCGTCGGCATGTCAACTATTTTATCAACAGCGCCCTGCGCAACAGATTGACATCGTTGTCGCCTTCATCGATCACCGCTAGGTAGGATCGCGCGCTCGAATTCGCGCGATCAGACGAGCGCAGGTACGCCGCAGGCTGGGGTTGTTGTGTCACTTAAAAGGCCACATTTGTAGCTTTGATTCGACCCGAACTGTACCATGGGTTCGTCTGAGTCATTGAAGGTTTTCTCCTGCGTTATGCTGAGCTTTGCACTGAATCTACATCCTCGTTTTTGCTTCAATAGCACGGACCTCAAAAGGTAAAAGTTTCCTATCCTTTACACCCTACTGTTCCTGGTTCCTGGTGTTCATGGATACGGTCGCTCGGTCGCCTATCACTCGATTGTAATCAGGTCCACGCATTGAAACGGTCAGAGCAAACTGGGCGAACAAGAACTCGGCACCCAATGGGATCAGTCGAACATGATGCTGGCCAACGCTTCGAGGCTCGGTGCAGTGGCGCGCGGAACCTCAGGACCTACGGGGGTTACGCTCAATTAAAATCCCACCCAGCCCAGTCGCCGTCGTCATCTTAGGTTGTCGTCAGCATCATAGTCGTCGCCCCAACGCTCCTCGCGCCATATTTGCCGGACATCTTGGCGGTGTGTGCAAGTCTGTGTTTCTTTTCGATTTTTTGTTTTGCTTATTTTTTGCCCCCCTGCCGTGCAAGGGCTGGACCGAGTGCGACGGGGTGAGAGAGCGAAGATCAAAATCGGATCGCCTTAAGAACTCGGTTCGAGATGCTGTTAGCCCATGGGAACGACAACAATGTCGTTGAAATGTACCGATACCAAAATATGTCATCGAGGGCTGTCATTCAGACGCAAATCGGGAAACGGCAACATGGGCCACGGTGCGTGGAATAATAAATGAAATGCTATCGCTCCGGTTGCGTCTCCTGCATGTGCAGGCATTCGAGATCACTTCATAATTCGTCCTGCTCTACGATCATCGGTCGTCTTGCCATATTGGGCAGTATGGACGATGTTCAGCGGACAGTAAGGGTGAACTTGTTTCTGTTTTTATTCGCGCTCACGATCAAAGATACAAACACTGTTCACCGTGCTGGCGGTATAATTGAATCATAATCTGCGTAAATATACTTTGCTAAGATTGTACATACAAAACCCTCGAAGCAGGTTAATCGAAGAGAATAAAAGAAAGCCTGATACATGAATGACGTGTAAACTAGTTGCCTGCTTTGATTCGTACCGTGTTGGAGGCTTCAACCTAGAGCGATCGGCCTACTATTTCTGTGACACAACATTTGGAATTGATCTATGATGCCGAGGCGAACTGTCGGAGGCAAGTCATCAGGTACATTCCACCTTCCAGAGGATCATGGTATGACTTGGCTGCGGTGCAGCCGAGGTTCGTACCAAATAAAACCAGCGTACGTTCTTGGTGTACAGCGCCGCAGTGTACAAGGATGCATCATGCAGCACTAGCAGGAAGGGACAACCCTCGCAAAGGGAAGTAACATGCGATGGAGGAAAGCCAAGTACATCGCACAATGTGCCGCCATAGGGAGAACGCAGCACAAACGCAACAAGGTACAGTTTAGCGTGGAGTTGCTGGAATTGGATTCGGCATAGGGCGGAGGGCACGGAACACGAACATCCAAACACGACACGAAAACGGACGATGGTGATCGATGGCCTGAATCCGTTGAACCGGGGGCGTCTATACATTCGCCCATATCGCAACCTCGACCGATGATGTCTTTCGTTCGTCTCGGCGCAAGCGACAAACCGCCATACTATTAGTGCGCGTACCGCTAGAAGAGCCGGGCACCACGTGGGCAACAAAGTAGAATGCCGGGGGAAGAATTTTCCACCGGTGAGAGGCTCGTTAACAAGGCCAACAAATAGAATTGTACGCTGCGTAGGTGTCACATGCCAGGTTTTTTTTTCTTCCCTGCCTTGCGACACTATCTATTGCATAGCGCATTGTCATTAGTAACGAATGAACCTCACACTTATTGGTTTTCAAGTGTTCTCTCACTCACTCGCTCTCGCTATCCGTCGCTCTTTATCTTGTGTCTCCTTTGCTTTGCTAGAATCCTGACCACCAAAAAGCGTCATATGCGCTTCTTCATGCACACTGGGCAACTAAATTGCTGTGAGGTCCTCCTGCGTTCCGTTTTCACGCCTGCATCGGGACGTGGTCAGCGGATCAGTGCGCGCGCGCGCGTTTGTGTCTGTGTGTGTTTTGGCTGGTGATTGGTGGCCAATTTTCACCTTTCAAATCGAGGCAACGAATAAGGTATGATAATCGCAACCGGCCACAGTGCCGAAGTGCAGCAAACAAAAGCGAAAAACGCTGGATGACGGGCCGGTAGGAGCTGCTTCATGTCTTCCAATGTCACCATATTCCTGCCCGTCCCAGAATGCCAGCAGTCTCCCGGAAATATATACATATATACGTATGTGTCCGGCACGTTTCGCAGCCACCGAGGTCTCGTCCGCATCTGCTGGAAATCTTTCGTCGCCGCGCGGGACACAGTTTGCGGGTTGACGAAAAGGAAAAGTCAAGCATCATTAGCCCGAACAGTTTTACTGCCAATCATCGGGGCTCTGAAGTGTATGTATTTTCCATATATTTTTTTTTCCGGAGACCGTAAGTTCCATTTGTTCTTGCGTTTTGTGCTCTGCTACCGAGCACTACCTTTCCCCCCGCAACGCCACGGTACGGTGTCCGAATCCTACGGAACAACCTTTTTCGAGGTTTTTGTCGAAAACAAACGAAAGATCGGGCAGCTCTTCGCTCTGTGCTTCCCCATTTTTTCCCAATCTCTCGGGTAGGACGAAGTGGCATCAATCGCAACGGGACGAGGACCGCCGGATGAAACGACGAAATAAACGAGAAATCAGAATCATAAAAGCAAGTCCATGGAAAAAGATGCACAAGAACAAAACAAACTGTAAACTGTGCACAGAATGAGAACACACAGGACTAAATAAATCGGTCCACTGATCTTCTTGAAACGGACTCCTCGATCCCGGCTTCCTGCTCCTGCCTGCCTCTGCTGACCGTGCTCTTCATTTTACTCTTCTCTTTAGCGAGACTCCGGAAAGGGTTTTTGGTGACATTTGGCGTGGTCGCAATAGAGGAAAGGAAAAGAATCGGCGAGCCTCGGGCTGGTCGGTGGTCGCAAGGTGTGACTGAGTAGCGAACGTATGCGACCGCGTGATGGTATGTGCAGGAGCAACAATTTCGCATCTTATCCTTTTTTGTCCTCTTTTCCTGGCATTACCTCCCACCCGAAAGCTTTTTCGCTTGTGGCAGATTAACTTGTGGTTAGGTGTTTTCCCATGTGACGTGTGCTCTCGTTATGACTGTCTCGGGCCAGATTATCCATTTGTTGTTAATTACGATAAGCTCGATTATCCTGTGAGACTTCACATTATAAGCTAGCCAATATCTGAAGTTAAGGAAGGATGCGAAAGACTTTTCGTGACTGGAATAAAACAATTTTCTATTCTGCAACTTCCGAAAGCATTGTCACACCTCTAGCAAGAGCACTAAAGAGATGAAATGTCCCGAGCTATCAAGTAGCCTTCCGCACTCAATACACGGCCAGTGTCCAGCACCCAGCGACAGCAGAGAAAAGTTTCGTCCTCACACGTAAGCTTCCCGCCACCGTTGTGTCGTCTCGTTGGTCTCCCCCTTTTCGCTTACCGGCCAAAAGCAGACCGTACTCGCTCGTCGTCTTGCGCTGCAGTGTATATCAACAGAAAACGGAACGAAGCGGTGGCAAGGAAACAAAACGAAAAAATGTGAACAACAATTCAAAAGCCCACAGAAGAATGAAGGCAAAAACACGCATCTCGTTGAAGGCGGGCAAGGTGCTCGCGCTGGCCCGAATGCAGTGCGCGCCCCGGGAATAGAGTGAAGGGTCCCAAGCGAGCAAACGAGAAAACATGAGAGCAAAAACGGCAACGGCAGAGTTTGTTTGCGGGAGAAAACGAACGCGAACGGCAGCCGGAGCCCGAGCTCGGGTCGGAACTGGGAGGCAGAGCGTAAAACGCTGCTGAACGAAATAACGTGCTACACGTTTGCTTGGGGTTTTGTTATAAAAGGTAATTTTTCCTGTATCGGGGGGGTTCCGGAATCCTCCGGTATGTGAGGTGGCACATCGCAGCACATCGCGGGATAGATGGCCGCTTCGTTCCACGTTCTCCATTCTTCTCTACACCTTTTCTCAACCGTTTCCCCCACGTCCTTCACCATCTGGATGACGATGGTACATGCCAACGCGAGCGCGATCACGTAAGGGAGAGAGAGAGAAAGAGCAAGCGCTACAACGGTGGACCATTAAAACGCTCCAGCAATACACACAGAAAAGCCAGGTCCCGCAGGTCTAGATTGGGACACGGTGGCTGAGGTCAATCCTTCGCTCGTTTGATGGTGTTTGTATCCGAATGCGCACTGGATGTACATCCAGCAGTCAGCGTTGGGATGGCAGCAATGGGCAGCGATAGGAACGGAATGATGGGGCGCTGGTGGAGCGGCCGTCAGCTGGGACGGGGGTAACAGGGGCGATGCCAATCTCGCCGGTGGCCACGAGAGTAGAATTTTTCCTGGTGCCGAACCGTGTAAACCAAGTGTGAAGGGAATGTTCCGAGAGCAAACTCCGCGAACGAATAACTGCGCTTTTTGGAGGGATGGAAACAAAAACGAGTTTCTCTCTTCCCGGCGCGATCTTTCGGCTGGCTAGAAACCCTCTTTCACCATTCTCACCTACACTGGCGTGTGAGCTTGTGTTTGTGTACGAACGGAGCCTGCACGGTATCGTGGTGGTTGTGTGCATCCCCCCACCGATAGGGGGATGATGTTTGGGCTGTAGGGGAGCGAAACACACAGCGAAGCGTACTTCCTTCACAAACACATGGAAAGCGGTGTGGAGATGTCGCTTTCTCTCCTCGTTCGCTCGCAGCATTAACGCATTTACATTCTGTCTGTTGCTATTCCTCATCTAGCTCAATCATCGTCTGCAAGCTTAGGCTTCAACTGAGATGGACCGAGAGCAGCGA
>LULA01017910.1:0-11689 GCA_002091835.1 Anopheles maculatus | reverse complement strand
TTTGGAACTGTGTCACTGATACGACTTGGCCTCCAGAGGTCACATTTATCAAACACTAGAAAATCATGTCGTGGATAAAGGTTAAGAAATAGATAGTTTAATTATTTATTTTAAAACTAAAGCTGCTTGACTATTGAACTAATTTTATTTTTCTAACACTAAAGCAAATTCTCAAAATGTTTCTTTTGATTGCTATAGAACGGTCAGGATGGTTAACAAAATTACAAATCTGATTATTCTCCAATAGAGGTAGATTAAAAAAAAAGTTATTTTTGATTTTCAAACTCATCTTTGTCTTTTTTCACAATGAATCATTCGGCCGACGGCAATTTATCGGTTCTATCGTACAAAACTGATTGATCACTGATAGTGTTTTGAACATGGCGGTGCACTTTAATTAGCGGGAGCTAATGAAGAAAAATGGTTGCAATAGCTACTGTCGAAGCTGTTTATTTTACAAACGCGTTTTAAAATAAAATTAAAAACTTTCACATACGTACCACTACAACCAGAGCCGCAAGAAGTTTCGAAAAAGTTAACATTTTCGTTACAGATACGGTCACACACTACTATCGATCACTGGTAAATCTGCTAGCGACAAACGATCGCACTCTGCTGTTTGTCCACCAACTGTTGAACTGGAAATGGACAGATGTCTGTGATATTGCTTTTCTTTTATAGTACACTCCCATCTATCTAAGAAAGTTGATAAAACACAGAATGATAAAGCCAGGTACCGACGGGGAAAAACGTTCCTGATGTGAAGGAAGTTCTTCGGTTCCACTTTCTCGTTTTATCACTTATCATGATTGTGCCGAACATTTTGAGTTGAGCATGAATGAACAGTTTAAAGTATTGGTGTTTGTGTTGGAAAGTCCCCGGAAAAAGAAACGATGTTTTCACGTTTGCTACATAGCTTATTCGTTACAAGTTCTTACCTACTTTTTGTTGGGTAATGTAAAGTGTTTGGAGACCGAAGCGGGTCATGTTTCCGGTTTTCCTTTTAAAACTGCATGTTAAGCTTCGAGCAAACATGTCAGAATACTTAACGCACACAGCTTATACATTCGTTTTATCAATCGTGTGGTACACTGGTTAGATTATATTTTCTACACAATCCAATGGACTACAGAAGTATTTAGTTACTTACCTTTGGTTTTCTTCCATTGTTACTGCAAACAGTTAGTTTGCAAATGACTTCTTACACTCACTTTTACATTCAATGCACATTACCCAAGCCACGCAAAAAGCCACGCGTTGTCTCTTAAAGGTAGGAATTGTTTTATTTATCCTCTTTTGCATTTTGTGTTTGCTTCACTAACGGCTAAATTTGTGCCAGCAATAATAAGGTTACAAAGTACGGAAAACCTCAAACCAGCATCATCGTTTAATAGATTGTAATTTTGTAATAAAACCGCAAAACAAACGAATCGATTGGTAGCGAAATAAACACATTTACTGCGAGTGAAAGAGCGTGTGTGTCGAGAGCGTTTTCGTTTTTTAGCGCTTTTGTTAAATTTGCAAATGCAAAAAATGTAATTTTGATTTTTTCCTTCCTAATCTCTTTCATTATACACGCCCCTTGTTCAAGCTATTCGCTATTTGCGAAAACCAGGCCATACAACACTAGGACTAATAATAAATATTTATCGCTGCTGGTCATTTGTTTGTCTCGTTTTAGATTTTGTTTCACATATCGTCGGGGTTCTTCTGTGCTGCTCCTTTTGCTTTCGATTCGATCAGTTGTAAATAATATCCAAGCATCGAAATAGTTTAACGATAACGTTCTCTCTTGGCGTTGGTGTTCCAAGTTGCGTAAAAATTTTAATAGAAAAAAAGCCCGAGGAACGTGAACTACACAAGGATACTACACGTTTATATATGTATATATGCTCACTTACAAAAAAGCAGTCACTTCAGTTGGTTCTTATTTCCATTACACACGCACGCAGCACAAAATACACTCCTCTCTTTGCAAAGCGTTCATTTCGTTCCTCCGATGGTCTACATTTAATCGTTTTATTGGGGACACGGTCTCAATGACGGAAAGTGTAATAAACAACAGCCACGTCGTCCAGTGCAATGAAATGCATTCGTTTAGTCTATTTACGGATTTCGTTTATGCTGTTTGCCTTGTTGTAAATATCCTATTTTATGGTGAAAGTTTGTAAGAGCAAAAGAACGGCGGAAAGCTTACACAATGTCCCAAATACGTTGTCGATTGTTCTGTTCTCTCCAATAAAACAGAGAGTAGAGTTTGCAACATAATGCAATACCTTTTTTCGTGTGTCTTGGCAGAAGGATAATGCTGCGTAGCTGTGCTTCACACAATGGGTTGCTGCACCACACCCACACACACACAACATCGTCATCTTTTATCATCTATTCGGGTTGGATGATTGTTGAGGATTAAATCCATCTTATATTTAAACGTTTTATCGAACGTCAACCTATGAAAAGAAAACATAATTAAATGCACAAAGGTATGCGCTCTGCTCTTCTGCTGGGGCGTCGAGCAAAAGAGATGTAAGAAAACAATGTAAAACGCAATACAAAAACAAATTGCTGACTTCAGCCGAAAAACCTTCACCCTCACATCTCGCGACTCTCAATGTCTATCACCCAATAGTGTTGTAACAGTTAGGATGTTACTTTTATACAATCAATGTAGTTTATGCGCTAAAGCCTGAGGGGATAATAGCTCGCAGTAAAGATACTCACACACACGCACACACATGAATGGTAAGAACAACGCGACAAACAAAAAGACAGGAGTGTTGATCGGTAGTAAAAAGCTATTTATGCAATCATCATATCATGCAATGCAAATGCGCGCTGCCTCCACTCTTTAAATTCCCCCCTTCCCACTTTCAACAAACTTGAGGGTTTAATCATGTTCAGCTGACTGACTTTCTTAGCTATATATATATATAGTTTAACGGGGCTTGTTCGGTTATGATTTTCGTTTCTATCATCTCCCATATTTCGATCCTGTGCTGTTACTTTCCAAAACCTGTGTACGGCATGTTTATGTATCCGTGTTGCATTACACATTTCAGTGCACAGCTACAAAGAGAAGCAAACGGAAAGAAGCTTGAGTTTGAGTTGAGTGATTTTGAGTGATCATACTAAAACCTCACTTTTTGTCGGCAGTTTTTTTTTATCATGTTTCTTCTAACTTTCTCTCTCGCGCGATCTCGCGACACGGTTTCGTCTTCTTTTATTATCTGTTTATCTACTTCGATTTATCGGTTTTAATTGTTTCATCGTTTCAAGTATGACGGAAAAGCTGGCATGCTTTATTGAATGTTTTTCAGTGAACGAATTGTTTACACTGTTACCTTTTATGCGTTTTTTTTTCATTCACACATTCATTCATTGCCCCATACGATAAGGAAAGGAAATATCATTGCATCCGTTTTGCGGCCTGTTTTTTAAGCTGCGCTTCGAACAAGAGACTGCATGTCATTGTTTTTTTTTTGTTGTTGTATTATAATAATGTTGTAATTAAATAAAAGTTGAAAAGAAAAAAAAAACATTGTTTCATATCATTGCAGCGATTGCATATTCGCATTTACATCTACGGCAGGGTGGGGGATGATAATAGATAAACTGTTTCGTCGGGCAGCAGTGGGTGGCAACACCACGTACAAAAGCGTTCTCTCTCTCTCATTCTCGATCCCTTGCATGCATTCGTTGCTTCACGTTCTAATAGTCCAATCCTTATTGGACCCTAACTGAAGGAAAACTTATTCACCATTGTGTGCCTATTACTTCTGCCCCCGTTCGTTATTAGCCGATGAATTCTTGATTTTCATTGCCCGCAAACATAAATAGATAAATTTCTTCAATCGTGCCGATTCATAAATAGCATTCATATTCTCTTACGCGCACTTACTAACTCGAAATGTGTATACCTTTAACCAGCACTCGTCCATACCTTTTGCATAACTGCCATCATCCTCTCTCCTGCCATGAAATAAACCTTTTTTTTCACTTTCTGCACTTCACCGTGATCCTTTCGTTACTTAGCGTCGGGATTTTTTGTTTCATAAATTCTAGACTTCATAAGGAGAACAGGTAGTTTACTACAACAAACGAAACGTAAATATAAAATGAAAACAAAAAAAAACGAAAGAAAACAAAATACAGCTTTTGTTCTCTCTCTCTCTCTCTCTAGGCAAAACTTACAAAACTAATACGGATATAATAATGGGGCGTTTGTATCGAGCCGTGGTGTGGGATATCGGCTCTCGTTCAGGAAATCGTGTTGTGATGGATAGCTTTCGCGCAGCTTCCTTCAGTTTTGACGCGTGGCGAGCTGCGGTAATATAGTTTGTTGCTATACTTTCATTGAATAGACAAAAAACAAACCAGAAAGAAAAACACTATAAAGGTGGCGCCATCACCTTCAACACAAAAAAGCAAGCTGCTGCGCCAACAAACATTGTGTGATGCCTTGTGTTGGTTGGATCAGTGTGTGTTTAGGATTCGACGCGTTTCTTATCCTTTCGCTTTTTCAAGAACGACGGTGTCCTCAAGCCCTTCTTCTTCTTCTTGTCCTTCTTGGGGGATCCATCGGTAGAAATATCCTGCAACTCAGAGAGAAGGCACATTTTTAGAATATCGAAGGTTCAACAACAACAACAAATCCGGTGTGTTCAGCTTACACTGCTTACCTCTTTGCTGCTATGCGAGAAGGTGCTCATATGTGCATCGGATTGTTCGCCATTTTGTACTTGCTCGCCTGAGACGAAAATAGTTGTGAAAGTTGTAATAATAAGTAGGCTCATTCAATTCAACTCTTCCTAGGTATAATATAATTTGATGAAAAAGCATATTTTGGAGAACGCAAAAGATAGCAACTAGTATAGAGCTAGTTTTCGAATGGTCCATCATCATCCGGAATCTTTTCGACCATTTCAGTAACATTCGTTGCACCCACTGTGTCGACGATGTTGGTGAAAGTGTAACATAGCTCGTCCAGGCTTTGCTCCATGTTGGAGAACAAACGGCACATAGTTTGGATTAGTGATAAGCTCTCGCTGAACGCAAGCATGGGAGGAATTGTTGCAACACGAGAGCTTGCCAAACTATTGCAATCCATTGGCCAACCACCACCACCACCACCGCCAGTGGCCACCATCAACAGTGAATTGTAATTAAGTCCGCTTGCGTTGTTGTTATAGTCTGCTTCTGCCACGCTCGGAAGGATCATCGTATCATAGGGAATTGTTTCCCCGTACGATTCTTTTGCCAGTATACAGGAGCTAAGCATTTTCCATTCAATGCCACGATTTTTTGGTAAACGCCAAATTGGCACAGTAAGCTGGTGGGAAAGCTTCGCGAGCACATTCCGCTCATTGACACAGTGGAAATGGTGCACGTTAGCTACGTCTGTGGCTACGCGGAACCCATTGTAATTGCATGTCCTAAATGTTGGATACACCGAACCTAGATCTGCACCGTGTTTTGACAGCGCAAAATCGTTCATTTTCGATTTCATTAGTTTCGTACAAAAGAAAAAGAACAAAAAATGTAATTAACCGATAATAAAGACAACCTAAACACATATCGTACCATACGCGAAGTATAGTCACTGATAAAATACATACATACATTGACGACCAACCGACCGATTCCCCGCTCGGTGTCCGGACAATGGAAAAGGTTGTGTTCACAACATGATCCTGTACCACCACCCCGGAGGGGCGTGAACATGCTTTTGCGTGCTGTTCGAAATAACCCAACACCAAACCCAACAAACTCGCGGCAGGCACGCAAAAGAAGTTCAAGGCAGTGGTAGCAGATCACTGATTAACATAGATGGTGTGTCTTTCGGTACTCACTTACACAGCCTGCCACCAGCCAGGCCGGTACACGATGATTCGCAGGCCTGAAACTATTCTGATTCTGAGGGGAAAAAAAGCTTCTAAACTAAAATACATTCCATTTGTGGACCAAAACAAATAGAAACACAAAACATGTAAAACCTATATATGCATAGGATGGAGGTAATCGAATGAATGACTGCCACCGTTCTCCCATCGTACTTACCGTCGCTTAGTACCACCTCTGGCTGGCTTGGTTTGGGCGCTTGCTTAGTTTCTATTCTTAGGACGTGATGTTCTAAAAAACAAGCAAATAATACGGTCACGTTTACGGTCTCGTAGCACAACAAACCTGCTCTGCTTGCGCTTACCTGCTGTTGTGTCTTCCTGTTCCGATTGGCTGGGCGGGCTGACAAGCGAAGCGCCCTTGGCAGGGCCACTAATCTGCAACGAGCTAAGCGCTTCCGATTCGGAGAAATCTGTATCCGTGCCTGCAAATACAGGTGGGCCAAGGTCGAATTGGTTGTTTGCGTTAAAAATACGTATGCGTATGTCTTTGCGGTTCCACTTACCATCACCGTGTCGTTTCTTTTCAACCGTCTTTTTGTATTCGTTCAGTTCGTCGTCTGTTACGGAATCGAATGGATTTTTCGCGTACGGTGCCTTGTACACGGTGGCGTTATGCTGATAGCCCCGCTGAATAATACCCTTGGAAGCGGCACCCATCAGTACCACGTGGTCGCCAGCAGCGGAAACGTTCGCATCCTTCAACCGGTTTGCCTCGTCCCATGAAACACCCTCCAGGATGTGGGACTGTGGTCCAGCCGATATTTTATCTGCGCGGCGGTTATCCTTAATCTACGAGTTGGGGCGGAGAAGAAGAAGTGGTAGTGCGTCATGTTGCGTCACACGCGCTTTGTATCCATTGTAAGGGGAGGTTCACGTTCACTTACCTGCTGCTGAATTCTTTTGAATTCCCTCGGATTAGTGTTTGTCGGAACGAACTGATGCGCATGCTCGATCTTGACCGGCGTCGACGAATGCGTTGGAGACGGTTCCGCGACCCACTAAACGTATTTCATAATCAAAAACGAAGACAACGTTAAAACAAACCATTTATAAGGCAGAAAAACAGATGCAATTAGATGGATTGTCAATTGAATGCAGCTAGGATCTTGGCCACAGGACCACGGTACGCTCAAATTATTCAAATCCTTCGAGTGTGAAGCAACATTTGCAACATTTGCGTGTTTGTGTAGTGATTGGCCGAAACTGAGTGTTGTTTTGTTTTCAAACATGAATTAAAAAGGACGGACAAAAACGAACGGGGCCACCGTTTTCGAACAACATTTAACAGCAGTTCAAACACAAAAAAACACCAACAGTTCAGTTTTTCGACAAACCCACCGGCATTGAATTACACTAGTGGCTAGTGGCTTTTTATTATTAATTGATTAAATACGCTTGAAGTTAAATTAACAAACCGTTGCATCTATATAGTGCCGCGCGTGTTTCATCTATGTTTCTGACAAATTCACTACTGCTTGTGCTGAACGAACAACAATATACGTGCTAGATACACTGGGCGACACCCGACAAACCGGACTACGGACTGACTGTGTGTTGTAAGTTATCGATCTCATTGCGACACTTTGTTCGATACAATTTTGTTAAATTTCCGGCTAAGATTAGAAAACCAGCCATTAGCAATCATTTTAAAGCTGCACAAACTACACAAACACGCCAAACGAGTATTTACGGGTAGAGCAAATTACAATCGATTGTGCATAACCTTTCGTTCAATAAATATGTTACTCTGGTTGGTATCTCGGTATCAGTATGGAATGTTAGTTTGTGATAATACATAACTTTCCCTTCTCTCTGTGCTGCCACATTTAGCTTCTTTTCGGTTAATTTTTGTTTACCAAAAGGAATGTTTTCATCAAGCGTTTGCAATCGATGTGAAGCATTTAGTTAAAAATATTCGATTCAAAAACAAAAACATTGGAATCATCTTTGGTATGGCTAGACAAAACTACAAAAAAAACGCACACACACACACATTAGACACCTGCCTTTTACCAAATTCACCAAATCGAATTTGTACCAAAAATAAAGCAAAGCAAACAACTTTGACTCTTTTGTTAAATATATAAAATTTGTTTGCTTCTTAATTGATGCGCGCAATGTAAAGCACAGCTGCTGGTTAAAAAAATTGTTATGTTTAGTTTGTGCACAAGAAAAACAAAATAAAACAGCACAATAAAGAGCCCTTTCCAAAACTGTCCGGTAGTGTAAATAGCAAACTACTACTATTAGAGGGGTTGGTTTGTTAGTAATATTTGAGTAAAATGTTAAGGGGAATCAAAGAAAGTAGCCGTGCGCGTTCGTCACAAACAGGGTTCCTATTATTCCCAAACCGTTCGAAGTTAAAAGATCGAAATTGTTGAATGGTCGATCCTTTGACGCGCCATTCGTTGTTTTGAACCCGTAGGCGGGCGGTACGGTAGGCGATAATAGGCGAAGGCATTAGGTAAATAATTGATGATGGTACCCCGCGCTCATTGTGCAGTGGCCATTTGCGATTATTAGCTGCATTAGTTTAGATTTCCTTCAATTGTTACAATCTCTACCTTGGTAATCTTCTTCGGGTCTGGTGTACCAGTTTCTAGCACCTCCACTTTCTGGTACACGTTGGGCGAGTTCAGCCAACGGGTGCGATCGCCAGCCTTGCGCGGGTCTCCCTTGCGCCAAATGCTAAAATAAAGCCGAAAGAGTACACAAAAATAGATTTCCCGTATCGAATTCCCGCACCGACCGTTGTACACCGCGCGTCCGCCAACTTACCCTTGCTTAAACAGCTCCTCCTCTTCGATTAGATAGCCTAATGATGACACTGCTGGTGGTACCTCGATGTCGTTGCGTGGCTTCGGAATATCGCCCTTGATCAACGGATTGCGGAAGATGTATCCGGTACGGAAGCCGGCATTATCGAGCATTCGCATGAGAGCTTCAAACTCGGATCCACCAACACGCCACTTCGGGGTCTGCAATCGTGGAGAGTAAGAAGTAAGCGCATGAAAATTTTTGTTTACCAAAAGGAATGTTTTCATCAAGCGTTTGCAATCGATGTGAAGCATTTAGTTAAAAATATTCGATTCAAAAACAAAAACATTGGAATCATCTTTGGTATGGCTAGACAAAACTACAAAAAAAACGCACACACACACACATTAGACACCTGCCTTTTACCAAATTCACCAAATCGAATTTGTACCAAAAATAAAGCAAAGCAAACAACTTTCACTCTCTTTTGTTAAATATATAAAATTTGTTTGCTTCTTAATTGATGCGCGCAATGTAAAGCACAGCGGCTGGTTAAAAAAATTGTTATGTTTAGTTTGTGCACAAGAAAAACAAAATAAAACAGCACAATAAAGAGCCCTTTCCAAAACTGTCCGGTAGTGTAAATAGCAAACTACTACTATTAGAGGGGTTTGTTAGTAATATTTGAGTAAAATGTTAAGGGGAATCAAAGAAAGTAGCCGTGCGCGTTCGTTACAAACAGGGTTCCTATTATTCCCAAACCGTTCGAAGTTAAAAGATCGAAATTGTTGAATGGTCGATCCTTTGACGCGCCATTCGTTGTTTTGAACCCGTAGGCGGGCGGTACGGTAGGCGATAATAGGCGAAGGCATTAGGTAAATAATTGATGATGGTACCCCGCGCTCATTGTGCAGTGGCCATTTGCGATTATTAGCTGCATTAGTTTAGATTTCCTTCAATTGTTACAATCTCTACCTTGGTAATCTTCTTCGGGTCTGGTGTACCAGTTTCTAGCACCTCCACTTTCTGGTACACGTTGGGCGAGTTCAGCCAACGGGTGCGATCGCCAGCCTTGCGCGGGTCTCCCTTGCGCCAAATGCTAAAATAAAGCCGAAAGAGTACACAAAAATAGATTTCCCGTATCGAATTCCCGCACCGACCGTTGTACACCGCGCGTCCGCCAACTTACCCTTGCTTAAACAGCTCCTCCTCTTCGATTAGATAGCCTAATGATGACACTGCTGGTGGTACCTCGATGTCGTTGCGTGGCTTCGGAATATCGCCCTTGATCAACGGATTGCGGAAGATGTATCCGGTACGGAAGCCGGCATTATCGAGCATTCGCATGAGAGCTTCAAACTCGGATCCACCAACACGCCACTTCGGGGTCTGCAATCGTGGAGAGTAAGAAGTAAGCGCATGAAACTAAATTTTTTAAACGAACGGGAAGAAAAAAACAAACAAACGATAATCATACCTTAGAAAGTTGCCCTTCCTTATTATCCGTAGTTTGAGCTGTGGCTGCATCTTGTCCCTCTGCCGGCGCCGGTTTGCGGGCAGCATCGTAGATAGCCTTGCGGGTTTCCTCCGGGATGAGAATCAAATTTTCCAACCCGACCGGCAACAGCTTGAGCTGAGCTTCACAGGCATGTACCATGTGTGTGACATGATAGAATGCTTCTTCGATAGTTTCTCCGCAGCACAGTGCGCCATGATTGGACAGCAGCAGCACCTTCGAGACAGGTCCCAAGCTGCGCAGCAATTTATCCTTCTCTTCTGGTTCGTTTAGTGCTTTAGTGGGGCGGGAGGAAAAAAAGACACACAAGGAGCACAAATGAAATTTCAAAAATAATCGAACAATTTTTTAACGCTTGCCACCGAACATGTTAACTTTGAACGTAAGATTAGATAAGAATTAATATGAAACGCTAGCCTCTCTTATGTGAAAGTTGTCCATCTGTTTTATTCCCAGAATGGGACCAATTTTACCATTTAGTGCATTGCCTTTAATTAACTAACATTAGAATTGCTGAAACTAACAACATTACGCTCTCTCACTTACCTCCGGCATACGTGTGGAAGGCTATTTCTCCCAGGAGGGCAGTGTGCTTCGTGAGCGGCTGTAATCCTTGCTTCAATGCCGACACGGCCGTTACGGCACTGTACGCTACATATATTGCACAACGAATATCCGGTCTGGCAGCATGGATTACGGAGTGGAGGGTGAACTCTGCGATACAAATGGTGGACAAGAATGAGAAGATATAATTGAGGAAAAACAATAACATAACAATCGATACTCATGCAAGTCCTGCCGAATCTCGCTACTTACGACTAGTGTTGATGCCGAAGTTAGTTGTGCCATGTTCGACGATCTGGCCCTGCATGTTCACCTTGTTCAGAGAGGAAGCGGTAATCTCATGGAAAAGCATACCGTACGGGTTAACCAGGAACAGTTCCTGGTCGGCATTTAAGCGCGCCGTAATCTGGCATGCGATGCCTTGCGTCCAGCCAAACAGATCCATCAATCGGAAGGTGGCGGCCAGCTTGCAGCGCAAAATCTTTTCACCCTTCTCGTAGCTCATCGATTCCACACCACGGATATCGTTGATCGGTACCACACAGTTCGAGCTTTTGAAGACGCTTCCTATGCGGGCGGCCGGCATGCCCATAATATCGGATAGCTGCTGCAGAATCGTCGACGATCCTTCGCGCATCTGCCCGTCCACGATTCGTTCCAGTTCCTCGCGGAACAGGCGCGAATTCATGATTGCTTCCACCCGCTTGCGACGTTCCATTTCTCGCATGTCCGCCTCAATGTCGGCCGGGCGCGGTTTCGTGCCCTCCTCTTCGGACACCGTTTCCAGGCCCCCATTTGTATGAATTGCTGCCGTCTCGGTTTCGGTTGCCATCCTGCAATGATTTGTGTCCCAATATCTATTAGCGATAACATAGCGATACCTTGCATCCACACACACACACACACTCTCGTCGTCGGTCGTTGTACACGTTTGATTAAATATTGACATTTA
>LULA01017894.1:0-11752 GCA_002091835.1 Anopheles maculatus | reverse complement strand
ATTCGCGCTCGCATTAATTCGAATGTATGGCGAAAGAGTGCAAACTCAAAACTGCACCCTTACATATTATCTTGACTTGCACGGAAAGCAACACGCACGTTACGGACTTGCAAAAAAAGAAAGAGTTTCCGAAAGACAAGATCAAACGAATGCTCTCAACATAACTGTAAATTCTCACATGTTTCAAACCTTGGTACGCACGGACAGCAATTCTTTGGGGGCGAATCGAAACTTCGCGTACCAATCGCATGCTCTACGTGTAAAGCAATCCAAAAAAAACAGCAACACCGAACTGAATCAAACAGGATGATTTTAGCATGCCAGACGGACAAAAAAGTTCCCCAATACACGAATGATGTGCGAAGCGTGTGTTGCGTTATATGGGGTGAAATGTGAATGTGCAAAATTTAGCAATGCATCAACCTTTCATTTTTGAATGACAGAACCAGGAACGAAATAGCTGATTCAAACTGGAAACAACCGTTCATTGATTAAAGACCTGGTTTTTGATGCTGCCAACAGCCAAGAGTTGGCACCTTTCATCCAGCCAAACGAAGAGACCCAATCGTATCGAAAACAAAAAATGATACACCAAACTTTAACCCAACCAGCATGCCCATCTCATGACACAAATATCTACTATATAGTCCCAAAAAAAAAAACTAAAGTAAGGTGCGAGAAGCGGCTCGGTCTCGTATCGCCCATTGACCCGTTTCTGCTAACGATCTCACGCGGTCATGCGAAACGATGTGGCTTCAACGATGGAAGTAAAACAAACAAACAAAAAATAATCAGTTCAGCACCATAAAAACGCATCTTCGCATCGTTACGGGCGGATGTTTGCCCGTCACGTACGTTGCGTACACATTGTCACATTCGGTCGAGCTGGACACAAAAAAACAAAAAAACTAGCATCCCTTTGACCGCATGCCCACCGAGACAACACTGGAGGGCGGGAAAAAATTAAATCAGATCAATATAAATCTCACCAATTCCTGCACGGACGCTCTCTGCTGAATCGATCGCAAAAAGCACTGTCTTCGTGGTGGTGATAAAACCTTTACGTTGCAAAGATTGCAATCCCACCGTGCAAGATAATGTCTTTTTCCACGATGGCTTTTCCAGCTCCAATTAACCTGATTTTGTTTCGCGTCCATTTGCCATGACCTAAACCACCCACACGGGGACTCGGTTTCAGCTATTCGGTCCAGTACGATACACAGTACGGTGGTTGTGCATCATCAGCACAGACCTGGATGGCACACGCTTCAGCTACTGATGGACCGCAATCGTGGTACGATCGTCAAAAAGACTTTCCACGTTCCAGCATGTCAACGTCATGGTTATATTGCTCCACCTGTCCTCGGATCACAAATAGCCGATGGAATAGAGGCCAGGTTAAAAATAATCAAGTGACACGCCACGTTAGCCTCAACGAGCATGAATTGATCGAACATGTAGGGTATTAAATACAGGCAGAGTACGTCTTGTGGTCGAGAAATTGAGCAGAAGGATATGTGAAAGCTTTAAACGTATTTCAATAAGAACATTCAATTGCTTTTGATTTGAAACGGAGAATAATATATATCTTCACACATACCCAGACTGGTTATCGCGGAATGGGTAACATTATATCTTTAATTTTCTTTTTGTATCACTTGATACATCCGCCGTCACGTGTCATTTATTGTGCTAGAACTACTACTTTACTGGGAGGCGTGAAATGCCTAACAACTCTCGGCACCTTAAATGATGTGTCAGACATTCATGCCTTACATCGTCTAACACATCGGCGCAGATAGCAAGAAAAAAAAATGTTTTGACGTAAAATTTGTACGTCAATCAAACTGCACCATTTCCAGCTAGAGGCACTGTACGCCAAGCGACGAACCCACCACCGTCACTTCTAAATTGACCCAAAGGTTAATATGATCGCGCTTCGCTTTTCGCTGTGTGATCTGTTTAACGTGTAACGACATGCAACGCCATTCGATGCGCCCCAAGAGCTGAGGGTGCACCGTCATATCGCGTGGTGTGTAAGATTTGAGATTTATTTGCATTTAATTAAACGCCTGCCAAGAGCTCGGCATGCTATTCCCTCCTACAGCGAATTACTGCCGGTGCAATCGTACAGAAGCTTGTAGCATACTGCAATACAGAACTATGCACTGCATGTATCTGCTGCATGAAGGGTTTGATTGACCGATGCCAGCGCTAGTACACTGTCCGGAATCAAGCTGAACAAAAACGGCAAGTGTGAAATCGGGGAATTAAACGCACCATGCATGCATGCGTGCGTGCTATAATTATCCGTGCCGATCTCGATCGCTGCGGGCTATGCACTTTCCACCAAGCTGCCTGACACCAAGCTGCAAAAGGTCAGCGACAGCTAGACCAGAATAGAATGCATTCCCACAACCTGATCAACACTGGGTGAAAACGTATCTTTCGCATGCATGTCACGCATGTCTCGACCACTTTATATCCGAACGAACGAGCCTCTAAGCAAAGTCTAGGATGCGCGATGTCGTGTGCGTGAACTTATAAACTTGACTGCACAGGTCCGCTGACAACATTGCGCAGGGTGTTACGATCTCGACATGCCACTGTACCGGATCGGAAGCATTAGCACGGAAAAGAAGTGGTTGTTTTTTTTTTCAATTTAATTATTACGTTTTACGATTTTTCTTGGAAATAGTTCCACGCGCGCATCACACACGTTCACCACGCCTGTAGTCGTGCATCATACACGGCGTAGTCCGATGATTCATAGAGGTCCGAAAGCAAGGAACTGAACTAAACTGAAACTTGTTCTGAAGCAGCTGGAAAAATGCAGACCCGCACCAAGTGGTGTTGATCTAAATATAGAATCATCTACGATGTCGTCAACAATCCTCGGTTATATTTGTCATCTGTCAAGAGCAGGTTGAATGTGATGCGACGAAATGCGTTTCTCGGGTTTGTTTCACCTGCAAACAGCTTTACTTGCTGCACACTGCACCTGATGCCTAATGATAGACGACATTAAACGTTGTGCGAATCACTTACAATTGCCAATCCGGTTTATTGTTTTTCATTCCGTTTCCCGTCCATTCGTTTTATTTCGATCTTACTGCCCGTGGATGGATGCTACCATAAAACGAATCATCTTGTCCATCACCCACAAAACTGCTATCGTATGTTTGCCACCATTTGCTGCTGGTTGTGATGAAGATGGATTCTTACAGTCATCCCACACACGGGTACGATCAAATTCCTGCCTTCAAGCGAATGCACCGTAGCAGCAGGAAATGTACACCATAAGAGATTTAATTAGCACCAGTGCTTAACCTTGAACCGAGAAGATGCATTACTTATGTGCATCAACCTGATGTTTGTACTCGTTTCATCGAAAACTATTCTGCATGATTGTACCCTGAAGGATTTTGACGTACGTATCTCGATTTCTGAGATACGATTCTGCGCACAATTATACGTTGTTTGTGGAGACAGCTTGCTTTTACAGCTGCACTCAGATCTCTTTCCGTTTAATGATCTTTTAATGTGTCCTTGGCGACGTTAGGAGTACACAAAACGATCGCTCGTTTACTTTTCCTAACCAACAATTACTTCCGTTGACCCACTTTTCTAACAGCACCTATTAGAAACGAAGAAGTTTCACTCAGGAAAATTGTTTATTTTACATCAAGGAGGAGAAAGGAGCTATTGATTACACTGGTACGGCCTTCATTTACGTTGCAAATTGCATACATTGATCACGAATAGTTAGGGCAAGAATATATACTACTACTCGAGTGTCAAAAGTGTTTTGTGTTGCAGCATTATTATAAATGAATTAAGGAATATTATAAAGAAGTAATGATTGGATTTGATAGATTTTTTTTTCAACTCACGCGGAAAGGAAATATCTGGTATAAAAAGAATAAAATATGCAAATGTAAAAATATAAACAAATTGACCTACCTTGAGAGTAGAAAAAATACATTCCCAATTACGATTACAACGTAACGGTTTCTAGACATTAGAAGGAAATTATTCAACGGTAGAGAAAATATAAACATTCCAACGAAGCGGCAAACTACTGTGTTCCACCCATTTCGGACACAGAAGATGGAAGCTTAATTTTAATTCAATCATTGAATAATTATACCAATTCACTATTCCTCGCATTACCATGCCAATTGAATCGCGAATTGCTGGAACGGTAAATTAGTTACCAAGCACCGACTGGACACACGCTCTAACGAGGCATGATTTGCACCGTTAGGTTAAAGTGACGTGCTCAACGCTAGCTCTAAAGAACACTTGGGATGCTGTTCGACTTGGGATGCTGTGGCGTTTGTAAGCGTTCTTTTGTTTTTAATCGAGACCTTCAACCAGACGAAAAAGATGTATGCAATCGCATTCGCCATCGTTCATTAACCACTGGCACCGATACACTTGAAAAGGAGCTTCATAAATTGGAAGAACGCTACCGCTGGGTTCTATCGCTGAAGCCTGGGGCAAAGCAAGGCTAACACACTTTAGCAAACCTGTCATTAGCTAATTCTATCCGTTAACCCCGCTATACGACCGATCCTCTCGCGCAAATCGGAGAAACCCCATCCGTCACTACTCATTTGCCTTTGTGGTAGCGTCGGATAAGCCGAGACAGTTAAAAATAGTCGAATTATTGCAAACATTATACAAGATAAATCTAACAAAAAATTGGATGTCTTTAGTGAGTGACGAAACGAAGAAATGAACCGTTCAGTGGCAATAAGAAAGACATTCTCCAAATTACTTTCTACGGTTAGCTTGCATGATTATACATGTACCAAACATTGGGCATTGCTTATGATTACCGTGAATTTTTGGATCACAATGATTGATTAGGGCCTATACATACACCCTTAAACAATCTGGATTATCAATGCAAAATGGATTACCTGTTTGCCAGTCTTTGCCTTCTTTGCCCGTTTTCTACTATTTAAATCGAATCATGTAGCAATGATGTACTCTGCTATCATTTGACAACCGATTACAAGGGTCGCAACTAATACGCAGAGTGTAGCAGTGGATTTAATTTTTATCATGGCAATACAATGTTTCCAGTTCGATTTCCTAACAGTTCAGATATCACAAGCTCGCGGAAGAGTTCGAATCAATTGAAGTTTTTTACTGAACATATAACATATTTGCATTACCTATTCTACATATCTTGTATCACCTCCTAAAACAAGAGCAAGCAATTAAAATTCTTTCTCTTGCATTCAAAATGGCAGCTAACGACATACCAGACAAAGTTAATCCTGTTGAGATGAAGACTTCGAACAGATCGTCCACATGTTGATTGTGGCAAATATGACAAATTTAATCTTTCCTGGCTCTGCAATTCCGTTCTTCATGTTCACGTAGCAACTAGTGTATTACATTGCAAGACCAAAGCTTACATACCTCATACGTTGCACTCCGCACCGAATGGTAAGAATTGTCTTTAATTGCCCCCACAAACTACACATAGTTGGTCTAATTTGGTGCATGAAACATTGTTTCAACCCGATGCATCAGGCGAAAGCGTTCGCAATCTTTCACAACCAATCAACGCAGAGCGACATTGTTGTACTATCATCACGAGGGTTTGTTTCCACGAGCAGAGCGCACTGTTGGGGCTATCATAAACATGTCGAGATTGTCTTTGCTAAGTCAGGAAGCTGCTGCACTTATGCTGGTAGCAGACAACCCCCGTGGGCATGCTTCGGCATTAAGTAAAGGGCAAACTCCTTGAGCAGCATATAAATGCATTCGTTTATATGCCATCTTATCCCTGGGTGAACATTCGTATTGGGGCGGCTTTTCCAACAGGGACGTTCCCGTTTTCCACTTGGCAATTCGATCTTTAATTTCTCCACTATGCGATCACAATTGCATTGCGCTATTTGCCGTTCCCCGGTTCCCCGCGACACTGGAGGATGTGTTCGAAATTTTAGCATAGTCGTGTCGTTTGCAGTCTTCAACGTATCTCCGATACCAGCGTCCACACGGAGCGCTACTATGACCGGATGACATTTTCATCAATGAGAAAGCCTACGCCAAGTGCAGTTTTTTTCCCGAACGGAACCTGATGCCGGTAGTCGATTACCATAAATGAAACACCATTTCCCATTCTGCATCGATGAACTGGCTGCTACCGTGGGTGACCGGTAGTAGTGCTTCGATAATGATGACGACGATCCCAACTGATATCGCTGCCAAAGAGGAACCGGGTAGCGTCACTGGGCGCAGTACAATCGCGATAATCCCTACCAGCCAGGGACAGAAAAAGGGACACTCGGCAGTGAAAGCTCGTGACTGACCAATTTCGGTAACTAAGGGACGAAACCCCATAGGAAGTCGATGGCGTGAGAAAGTAATAGTACTGCCGTGATCACGCACTCACTATCTTGCGCCCCTTTCCTCGCACAGTGTTACCATGCGCTGAAAAGCTGATGCACTTTGCGAAAGTGTTGAAAAACAGTCGTTTTCTTTTCTAACGTCTAGCGACACAGAAGGGCTAGCTGATTGTGGTTTGTCGGTTTGTTTACACAATGCAAATTCTGCACATGCACACGATCGACCCGTTTTCCACACCGCACACCATGGGATGTCCACTTGCCGTTTCTGACCACTATTGGGAAAACTGTCGGGAAACACAGCAAGAGCACTATTTTCACATTATTTTTACTGTCAACAAAGATAAAACCGCAGGAAGCAAGGGCTACGGTTTTGCAGCATCACGGCGATGAGAACGGCGGTGAAAGTTTGCAACATTACGCGGTGGGTGTTCAACCGCTTGCCGCTTCTGGCGTAAAAGCATTTAATCGCATCAGAACCGCTATCGGAACGTGCCACGATGGATTATGACCATCAAACGTACAGCTAACGTTTGGTACGATACGCATCGAACAAATGATCGGACGAATCAATCCGCCTACTTTATTGGCAAACAATTTGCAGCCAAGGGTTGATGTAATGGTAGCAACATATTTCATACTACATTATGGCTGTAATGTTTCATTTAGCCAACGGAAGCCAACGGGAATTTAAGCTTCCAGCCCAGCTACAGCGCCGCTAGACATTGACTAATTAAATTATCTACTGAATTAATCAAAACACAGACGCACTTGAAAATGTGAACCATCGTTAAGAAAGACATCATAATCAAACGCTCGGACAGAAGAGCGAGTGAAGAAGGTGTGTAGCAAGAAAGCATTCTGTCCGATAATCCGAGACAAGAAATCTCTTACCTTCTTCTTGCACGGGCCCTTCCCTAATACCACGTTACACGACAGATTTATTATGATACATCGTCACCCACCACGCTCTCTGCTAAGGCATGCCTGGCAAGTACCTCTGGTGTTGCTCCAGAAACCGGGAGCTCATAAATTCTTCTAGCAACCGATCGTTTCTTGCGTGGTGTTGCTCTTACTTTGCGCTCGGGACTGTATTCGCTGCGCTGATCTCGCTGGGGATGATCCAAAAAGCGATACCATTTGCGAGCTCACTCATCTGTTCATCCTTTTTTCTCTCCTCCCGATCCGTTACTGGCATCGTTACCATCGCGCCACGATCCTTACTTCGATAGAGAATAAGTATGATAAAAACAGCTAATAATAGCACAGAACAGAAGCTGCCCGCAGAAGGAAACATAAGTCAAATGAAATCGTACTCGTTCGCGTTGCTGTGCAGCGTAACAGGGCCCGTACGAACGCATCTTGCCAATGACCAGTCAAGGCACACGCCGGATCTACGCAATGGCGCATCAGTTCAGCGGCACACTGTGTAAACGAGCCTTTAAACAATTTAATTAATCCTTTATTTATGTTTTCTGTCACTGGGTTTCCCTTTGTGGCGGAGTTAGGTGGAGCAAAATCGATGCTATGATCCGAGATCATAAGATGGATAGGGTGTGATAGTCGAGATAGAATGGAGCCGCCAGTCAGGCCGGACTCGTTGGCAATCGTTGACAAAGGAAGAAGCCTCACCTGGCTTTTCTTGACCTCGGGGCGCAAACGTAAACCGATAAACGATACATATCAAGCCGTTTTCGTCCGCTCTCATTTGCACGATTCGTTTGTTAATTGCATGTTAGCAGTTGTTTGAACCAGTTGACCGACTTGCATACGTAAACCGATTGCTGCGCGCTCGGTCCGTGGCGGGCAGGCAATAAACAAGCGCGTACGTTTCAGCAACATCATTCAACCTGCGCGTGCTTCTCTGCCGAACGTACGCAAAGTAATGGACCGGAATGGGAGCAATTAAAACCAGAGATGAAAAGTGCACTCGCAGAACATTTGACGGGCGTCTCGAATGGGAGTTCAAAGCAACTCACCAGGAGGTACCTTTTGTTCTTGATGCCTTTGTACCATTTCCCTTCTTCGCATTACGATGATGAAATTTGGCAAATAGGTACCCGCATACCGATTGGCACCATTAGAAGGTCAATGAAATGGAAACAAGGCTATCCGAGAATCGGGGTTCTACATTTAAAGCTAACCTTAATAGGCGTACGGATATTCGTGCACTGGCAAAACTATTTGGAGCGTTTACGCACATGCGAATTTGATTGCAAAGGAAGCTTCACCTTTGAGGGTCTAAATTTATCCATTATTCTACAATCCATTATCAATCAGTTTTACAGGAGATAAAAGCTCGCATTACTTTACTTGTTGGGGGTATTTTTTGTTGAGTGTGCCACTTTGATGCCCCCATTTTGCGATTGCAACATTAGAAGTTTGATACTGGTCCGTTGAGAGGATTAGATTTAGATGTTTTTTTTTTTAATTCTATCATACCATCAGTGTATCAAAACGGCAAAGCCTTTTTTATTGAATAAAAAAAGCACAAGTTTGTGTTTAACAATTCTTCTTATGAACATCGATAATCTAACTTTTTTCTTCTTTTTTTCTTTGCAGATAAATCTTTTACAAACAGGTAAGATAACATCAATTAAAAATTAAATCATTGACTTAATAAAATTCCACTATCCTGCAATTATTTCTTAATGATATTGAAACAATTTTCTCACTGCCAACGGGGTCAGTGCCTTGCTACAATATATCCCACATTTAAGCGTGAGATCCGTGACAAGGCGAGTTGTTCTCTTCATTTATTTGCAATGAAAACGAAAAGCTAACCACTGTAATTTGTAACACGGCCAGCAAACAAACTGGTAGATGACGAGTTTTTGCACTTGTCATGTTGCGCCCTGATTTGTCGACAGATTTTGATCGGTGCAAATCTTTCAATTGCTTTTTTTTATCAGAATAACGGTAGCACGCTTAGATTCAGCCTCAGTTTTATTATATTTTTCTGTTTAAAATTGATCATGAAATGTGATTGAAGCTCTAGCTAAAGCAAAGCAAAACTCTGAACAGGTGATCGCAATGCGTCTAGTTGTGACTTCCGGTCCGTTGGATAGCTGGGGAGGCAGAAAAATGAAAGTAGTTTTTCTTACAGTTGTCATTATTATCAACCATTATGGAACAACAATCGATTACATCTAGCCAGCGAAAGAGGAAGCTACCGCCATGTGTATGATTGCCTCACCATTCAATTACCGCACTTTTAATGAGAAGTTTGTGCGAGCATTCGCGAGCAGCTTGACCAGCATGAAGTAATTGTCCACATCCTCACCCTTTGATCATGCTTGCTAAGAAAGGAAAACCAATAACTAAGGCGACTACTACAGATTTAATACAATGCGGAGTATCTTCTGACATTAGCTAGGAAGATACTCAAGCCTGAAATTGTCCGATGATTTGCACCAAGCACAATAATAGGGTACAGGTAGTAGCTGATGGCAAAGAAAAATTAAGTTAAGTTCATTAAATAAACCACAACTCCATTTTGCCATACCACCGGAAGAGTGATAATAATAAATCGTGCCGTCTGTTTCACGTGTCTTGACATCCAGCGTTGAAATATCACTTCTATTCGACAAAAATGTTTTACAGCGGATAAACGCAATTGATCTTGCACGAGTAGCAGACGATCGTTTTTCCGGATGGCAACATGAAGAATGCAAGCCCTGGACGCACAAAGAACTCAACACAGAAATATTCGCAACCTTTCGAACAGGAAGCAACCCTTCTTGGCGATTCGTTCGAATTCGATGAGTAAACACACACAAAAACACATTTTACCCACGTTCGGTAGTGTAATTGTTCACCTTTCTCCGGAGTAACGTAACCAACCCAACTGTGTATCGATTTACCGCGCATACCAACGCGTCGAGTTCATCGATCGCCAGTCGCGTATACATCAGCGACCCAGAAGACCCGTGCACTTACGAGGACGCTCATTAGCGCCTACCCTTCCGCCATATTTTTTTTTTGTTACCCTTCGAGTGAACTGAAATTTTGGTCAAATTTCACATGAACCAAACCAAAACATTCTTATCCTGTAATGTGCCTGTCGCGCTTGGTGATGCAGTGCGGAGCAACAGGAACGACACCACTTGGCACGATCCCTAACGCGGAAAGAGGCTTGCTGTTCTTTTTTTTTCACCAAGTCTTCGGCGTGTAACGCTGCTCAACGGATGGATCATCGCCAGCATTCGTTACGCTTCATTTTTCCCGATCGAGCCGACATTCTGCCCGTCGTTCTGCCCATCGGTCACCCATCTCTAGCGGGTGCTGACGGGCCCGTTGATGGAGTTGATGAGGCAGGCAGACAAACGCCTTCTCCTCACATCGCCGGGATTCAGCCGACGCTTAATAATATTTTTCGGTTTCGATTCAAATTACAAGCTGCTCCCGCTTGGGCCCTTCCATTTCCCATGGTGGGTTTGTGATGAACCCTTTACCATCATACCCGCAGTAAACCACCCAACAAACCCGCATCAACGCGTGCTAGAAACCGGGAGCGGTGAAAGAATCAGAACCCGTAATTGTGAACTCACACTTTCGATCCACATGTTTTTTTTAATGAACCGTACATGGTAAAGGTGAGAGAACGAATACTCTAGAGCCAAAGGGCTTTCGGCCAGAACCGTAACACATCCATCGAGTGCAATGTTTTACGCTCCTTTCACAGCAAGAACGGCAGCGTGGGGCTGAATCTTTTGGTGCTCCCGCGCAATACGATCGGGCGTGTGTATGTGTGTGTTTGTGTGTGGAAAAGGGCATCGAATACCACCCAAAACTACAGTTATTTGTTGTTTGGTACTTGGCAAAAAAATAAAACGAAATCAGACACATTCTTCAGCGCAACACCACGCGCTCGTATTTACGACATGTAAATGTAACGCTTCACCGTACAAAGGTTAAGGTGCTAAGTTTCATAATTTGTTCACCCGAACGAGATCGCACACTGCCGCCGTTCTGCTGGTGATGCGGCCCCACGGCACAAGAACATTCTAATGAGGTGAACCACGGCACGATGCATCGGCAAGATTATGGTAACCGCATCCAGCAAAAAGGTAACAACCCGGTAGGTATGTCTAGAGCGCATTGCGCCGGACGGGAATAGCGCAAATTATGAATAATTCATTCGTTCGATGGTTCGATGGAAAAAAAACCATCACACACAGGCAGAGGGTTTGAAGAGAGAAAACTTCTATCACCAAATTTGGATCAACAGTACGGCTTTGTACTATCATAATCCTGACGAAGGTGGACCCCAATACTGCACCATCTCGTGCGGCTCTCGTGCGTGTATTGGTGTTCGGAGCAATTTCTTCATTACGGATGCCACGTTTTTCGGTTGCTGTCAATTTGATCTGCATAATCAT